>CAUYRT010106244.1:0-34461 GCA_963574885.1 Lepilemur ruficaudatus
ATCAAACAACCCTATCAAAAAGTGGGCAAAGGACATGAACAGAAACTTTCCAAAAGAAGGCAGAACATGGCTCACAAACACGAAAAAATGCTCAACATCTCAAATCATCAGAGAAATGCAAATCAAAACCACAATGAGATATCACTTATCTCCAGTGAGAATGGCCTTTATTAAAAAGTCCCAAAACAATAAATGTTGTCATGGATGCGGAGAGATAGGAACACTTCTACACTGCTGGTGGGACTGCAAACTAGTTCAACCCCTGTGGAAAGCAATATGGAGATACCTTAAAGCGATACAAGTAGATCTACCATTTGATCCAGCAATCCCATTAGTGGGCATCTACCCAAAAGAACAAAAGATACTCTGTAAAAAAGACACCTGCACTCGAATGTTTATAGCAGCACAATTCACAATTGCAAAGTTGTGGAAACAACCCAAGTGCCCATCAATACATGAGTGGATTAATAAAATGGGGTACATGTATACCATGGAGTACTATTCAGCTATAAAAAAAAATGGTGATATAGCACCTCTTGTATTTTCCTGGATAGAGCTGACACCCATTCTACTAAGTGAAGAATCCCAACAATGGATAAACAAGCACCACATGTACTCACCAGCAAATTGGTTTCACTGATCAACACCTAAGTGGACATATAGGAACAACATTTATTGGGTGTCCGGCAGATGGGAGGGGGGAGGAGGGGATGGGTATATACATAAATAATGAGTGCGATGCGCACCGTCTGGGGGATGGACATGCTTGAAACTCTGACTCCGGGGGGTAGAGGGGGAAAGGCAACACATGTAACCTAAACATTTGTACCCCCATAATATGCTGAAATTAAAAAAAAGAAAAGAAACACTTCCTGCTTTACCTCAATTCAAGGGAAGAGAGCTTCACCAGGACCCTAGGAGAGACTGAAGTTTCGGGGATATTGGGAATGAAGTCTAGTTCCTAACTGAGAGAGCTAAAGAGTTAGATGGTGACAGATGGGCCAAAGGAGAGAAGGCTGTGTAGGTGCCTCACGAATGTTTCATGTGAACCAAATGATATTTTGATCTTGGCATAGAAGATAAATTTCCCCCATTGAATATATTTTAAAGAGACAGTGGGAGGCAACTTAAATTTGCTTTGTAATAGCACCCTATAAGTTTTGTATGTTCACTAATTATATAACTTCAATAAAAATCTGCTGCAACTGAGTTGACACTGTCCCACAATATATGTTAAAGGAATTATTTCAAAGTTAATTAGTGCAAAGTTTAATTGTTAGAATGTCTTCAATCAAATTTCATGGATGAATGGATGAAATGTTCTTTCATGGATGGAAAGAACATTCCATCATATGTGAATATTTTCTGAAATATCAGGGTATTTTGAGTAACTGACTCAAAAAATTAATTTCTATTTATTTTGTTTAGTTTGTTGCTTATGTAATAAAATTCATATGTGTATGTTTTGCTTTATATTTTCATTTTTCATAGATTCTCTACAACCACTCTAGAACTATTGAAACATTTTTCATGGTAATATTTTATTTTTCTTCAAAGTTTATACAGAAGCTGAGTGATTCCAAGATTATATTCCAAGATGTCTGTTTGCTCTTGTGACAGTTTCTTTGGCTGTGCAGAAGATTTTTAATTTGATCAGGTCCCATTTATTTATTTTTGTTGATGCTGTGATTGCCTTTGGGGTCTTCTTCATTCCATGAGTTTGTTTTAACAGATTATGCCTTATCTTAAACATTGCTGTTCTTTTACACTCATTGGTTTTAAATTCGCAGCAACTAAGCAACGTGTGGTAAAAGACACTGATCATCAGGGGGTTTGTTTAAAGGAATTTGTTTCAGTTAAAAATATTCAGGAAAAACATGAATAATTTTTACGTGTGAGTTAATAGATTTTTTTTTAATTTCAAGATATTATGAGGGTACAAGAGTTAATAGATATTTAAACAAGTTTTATCTGTTTTATTTCTTTCTGTATTCTCAGATTAAATTGCAACTTCAAAAACTTATATAACCACCAAAGATGACTTGTTATGCTCTGTAGATCCACAGGCTGAAAAGAATGTTTGATATCTTTGGAGAAATGTGCCACAAATTCATGTAAAATCCAGTCTTGCACGTTTTACAAATTGCTTCAAATCTCCTAACCTTATTAGGTTTTTTTCAAAGGCTTATTTTGAGTTCTGTGTGTTTGTTTCCTTGTTTCTTTTTAGGTGAAACTGATCTTCATAAGAACTCAGAAGACTTAGTAAATGCTGAAGAAAAACATGCTGATACACACCCATAGGTCTGAAACACCTTAATGGCTTCTTTCATTTTAAACATGAGAGGTAAGTTTATTTTCTAGACAAGAAATCTAATTTCTAAAATAAATCGTTTGTAGAATACCATTAGAAACAAAGTTATATTATTTAAATGCCCTCCTGGATTCTTTTTTTTTTTTTTTTTTAAAGACCTTTATCTTCAGTCTTTTGGGGTAAAACCTTAACCAGTAAACTTTAAACATTTAATTTTCAAAAGTTCTTAATTTGCTCATCAATAAAAATTATACTCACTGAGACTAAAATTTTACTTGTTTAAAAATAATAAGCTATAATGCCTGGGGATGTTTAATCCTCATTTCTTATTCTACTTCATATAGGAAATATGAGTATTTTAGACTGATTTCTTCTTTTATTTCATTTGAGAAATATAAAAATTTACACCCTGTAATAAAAACAAAGCAAGTGTTAATACATATTATGAAGCAAATATCATGTTTGCTAAAATCTGTGGACATATGCATTAGTGGTTCTCTTTTTAAAAATTCATCTGTGAAGGTTTGTCTTCAATCTATGACATTATTAACTCTGGGAGTGCTGCCTTGGAAATATGAATTTTCGATAAGCCTGTCTGTTGATATTTCTGTCCACTAAAATTGAGAGCCTCTGTCTTGGATGTACAAAGAAGGTATAGGCAGTTATAGAAAGGAAAGCTGTATTTATGTGGGAGATATCTTAATGTCTACTAAAAAAGTGTAAAAAACAAAACTCAAGTGTCACAATGAGTCTTGCTACGGGAGTGGTACTGGGGATAAATGCTGAGAGTGTCATACCAAGTCTTTGTGATGTTATTATCAGCTCCACAAATGTTTCTTTAGATATGAAAGAGTTCAACTGTGATTAGCTTTTAAGATAATTCCTTCCTCAGTGTTTTTGAGTTAAAAAGACAGTTGTAAGACTGTCTTTTATTCATCATAATAGTTTCATTAATAGCAACTATAAAGTGTCAGGCTCTGTGGTGAACATCTTGCATATATTATCTCACTTAGTCCTCTCAACAATTCCACACTTCGTAAGTGTGACAAACTTAGTGAGTGTGATTCCTATTTTATATATGAAGCTTGGAAAGAAATAAAGACACAAAATGGTTATTCAGCAACTAAAACTCATCTCTATACTTAACAGTTACAATACATTATCTCATATTAGCTATAGAAATTCCCCTCCCTGCTCTCCATCCAAACTATACATTTATTACTTTGAGAGCCCATGGTCATTCTAGAAAAGAGTTTGGGTCCTGATGATATATATGATGGAGCCCCTGAAATATACTTTAAGGAAAACTAATTCAGTGAAATATTTATAAATGTTTTAAGTAACAAAAAGTTTTGTTGGCAAATAAGTATCATTAAAAAACTAAGACAAAATTAAGCAAGATTCTTTCTTATAGGACATCTCCAAGCTGGTATACACTATGTAGTTTCAAAAGAAAAAAAAAAAAACTTTAGGATCAGCATTTCCTAAGCATTCATGACATGGATCTGGAATATTTATGAACATTTTTCAAAAATTGTGTGTATGGAACACAGGTCACCAAAAGATTTGTAAAAATTACTGTTCATTGTATGAAAATGTCAAAGGCTAGATAGATAGATAGATAGGGCAGTTAATGAAGTATCTTTTTCTTTTGTTCAACTAAAAAGACACAATCTTCCAGGAAACAGGGCCTTCAGTAGGTGAAGTTCTCATGCCTTCAAGGAACAGGCAGGTGCTTTAAAGGATGGAATGGGCAGGATCTGAAAACAACAAGAGTGGTGAAAATTGGCAACTCGTGGGAGACAACAGGCAGTGATCTTAGAAACAGAGAAAGGACGCAGCACACCTAGCCTGAAGGCTGCAGCAGCAGCCAGCCACTCTTAGCCTGTGGCAGATTTTCACCATGGAGGAATGAGGTCCCAGTGTTTCCCAGTGTTTTTAGTGATTAAGAGAGGTTTTTTTTTTTTTAATGTAAAATCTTCCAATTACTCATGTTGACTCAGAGTTTTTCGAAACACTATGTGGACCAGGCAAAATATGTCTGTGGGCTAGATTTGGCTTGCAGGCTCCCTGTTTGCAAATTTACCACACCTTTGTGACTGGTAGCTAATTGTTTTGCCATCATCACGGAAATTGTAGATGCCTGGCCACATCTCTGAAAGCCATCGCCTGCTCTGTTCTCGATGTGTAGGCCCCAAGGTGAGATGCTTTCCCAGGAAATACTGAGTTCTAATTAAATTTGTGCCATGTTGAGGCCTCATAAATCAACGTGCAACACTATGTGTAGGACAAGGAAAAAACGTTTGAAATCTACTTTTCACACTATTGTACAATTTCATCATCATTTCTAAGAGGTCCTAGTCCAAAAAACCTTTTGTTTTGCTTAAATTTTTCTTTTATGTTTTTGTTAATTAAAGTAAATGAGATTGGGGTTGGATGTACAATGCCATCCTGCTTTATTATTTAAAAAGCTAACGGTATATCATTTATCACATTATCTTCCTTGAAAGATATGTTAGAGATTTCTGGCATTTCAAAAGCAAACCAGTATCAGAACTGTTCCTCATTGTGGAGAAAGTGTTCCCCCCTCCTACCAATGCAATCCTTTAATTCTGAGTGTACTGCCCAACAAGAGGCCAAAAACTGATGAGTTGTGGGCTGTATTTAGTCTGCAGAATTGTTTGACATCCCCGCTGATTTAAAATATGTGTTTGAATGTCTTTAGGCAGAACTAAAGAGCATAACTTTGCTTCACTACAGTCCCTGTAATTCTAGTTGTTTTAGACACACCCAGCCCCACTTAACTCACTCACGCTATATGCTAGGCCCGTATGTCTGTTTGAGTTTGTGACTTCTGATCTAAAGAATCAAAGTTTTCACTGGGATTAAACCACATACACACACATACACAGAGTACAAGTTGGAAGAAGAATTCCTACTGATGTAAACCCCACTATCTATTGTATACTGATAAATCCCTTATTCTTGACCAGGTATAGAAAGTCCAGTGTGAAATCGCCACACAGTAATTGAGGCCTGTATATGACTAAATCATGATATTTATTTTCATTATTTTTTTTCTTTTTTATTTATTTATTTTTAAATTCACAAATAAAAGTCGTGTATGTTGTCAGGTACAATGCAGTGTTCTGAAATTGTGAAATGGCTAAATCAAGCTAATTAATATACGTATTACCTCACACGCTTGTCGTATTTTAGGGGTGAGAACATTTAAAATCCACTCTCTTAGCAGCAATTTTCAAGAAAATCATACATTCTTATATAGTTACCATGTTGTACAATAGATCTCTTGGACTTATTCCTCCTATTTCGCTGAAGTTTTGTATCATTTGACCAGCATCTGCCCAGGCCCCTCCACTCCCTACCCACTCTCTACCCCCTCCGCCTCTTCTCTGATCTTCGTTTTCATTTGGATTTTATTTTAGGATAACGAAAGCAGCACAAAAACATCCTAAATCCTCAACTTTCCACAAAGCTGTATCTCCTTTTTCAACGTACAGTTGGATCGGGCCATTTTTATGGACTTCTACATACGGAATTAAGAAGAATACAAATTTTGAGCTAGTCACTCTGGCCAAATAAATACACTCAAGTTGCTATCAGAGTTTTTGGCCAGTGCTTCTGCCGTTGTTTTTCCTGCACAATTTGGCCTTCTTCAATCAAGCCAGAGAAATTTTTAAGACAAAAGTCAGACAGCTTTAAATTTTTCTCACTTTGAGCCAGTCATAGTGACTGTGCAGTACATGTGCAGAAGATGAAGCCTTTTTAAATTTAATTCCTTGCACTGTCTTACACAGAGTGCTCTCATAACACATTGTTCAAGGTCTTAAATAAAAGGAAAGCAAAACCAAAATATAGAAAATATATTTTTTGCAGTGCTGGGGAATAGGCTGTATAGATTGTCCTTATTTTAAATGCATGAGAACAGGATGAGAGGTGGGACTCATCAGAAGCTGTAGCTGAAGTCCTGTGGCAACAACGGAGCATCATAGCCCAGCGCAGAGACCTGATGAACACCTCATTGTAACTCTCATACTGACAAATGGTAGTGAAGCCTTTCCTTAAAGCCAGTGGACCAGCTTGCATCTGTCTATCCCACGGTTTTAATACACTAATGCATCACTTCCATGGGCGTGGTCATGACACAGGTCACATGATATCTACAGTCCACGAAAACAAGAAAACGAGATTGTCAACCATTGGTAGAGACAGACACCAGAATGGAAAATGGAATTTGCCTTCTGGGATAGTTATCCCATCAAGATGTAACAAAATATATTACAAGCCAAGGGAAAAGAGACAAGAAGTATGTGTATATGCGTGTGTATGTGTGTGTTCAAAAATGTCTATGAAAATGGAAGCCCACACTTTTCTGTACAGATAACATTATTTGATGCAACTTTTAAATTTTGCTGCCCAAAAACAAACTGCAACCCTCAGAGGCTCTGCTTCCTTGTCATGTTTTGCCTGAGCATGTGCAAAGCCTTTCTTTTGCTCCAACCTGAACTATCTTTATTGGTTCGTTATTAGCTGACAAGAAAGGTCAAGCACAATTAGGTGTTGTAACTTTTCACTGTACAAACATTTCAATAATGGTGAGCTTCAGTGAATTTGTCTTTGTGAAAGGCAGAAATTGGATGGAAAGAATCAAGAGTAGCCATCAATTAAATGACGTGAAGGAGGATTCATCCATCTTGACAAGTTTTCTGTTGGACCTGCTTCCTTCCTGGATTTCACAATGCTAAGCAATATTTTAGAAATGGATACAATCAGAAGCTGTTAAGCCTAAGTAGTGAGATTTTATAACTCACAACTTAGATCTCTTTTAATGTGTAAGCCATATTCTATATGCATATTTAGTATGCATCATTGTAATTTAAGATATATTTGTGTGTAGACTCTGTATAAAATGCTTTTAAGTGTTCTGTGAATAAGGTCCTTAGCTTTAGTTTTACCTGACTCTTGTGCAGAACACAGCTAAATAATTGTAGCATAGACATTGCAACGCAATTGGTATTTTAAATGTAAGCAGTAAAGATTGATCTATAATAATGTGCTGGGGGAAAACATTTATAGATATGTACATCATGGTGATTTTTGGTTCTTTAAAAATGGACTTTTCATTTCTATTTATGGAGGAACTGTAACTACTGCTTTTAATGGCTTTTTAAAATGAGCTATTTACCACCTATTAATAGAAAATATTCTGCATTTAAAATAGAATCTGATTGTCTGGGAAGTCTAATTACTGTTGTTCCTATTTGAGCCAATTATCTTTCAGTAAAGCTATAGAATCTCTCAAGGGAGAAGTAAATTGAGATACTGCTTCTCAAATGTCGTAGGAAACATAGCCACTTTACTCCTGTTAATACTTTAAGATCTATACACTCTTGTTATTAAAAAAAAAATAGAATACAAAAAATTCATCAATTTCTGTATATGGGCTTTAACCTAATTTTCCAGGTTATGTGACTTATAAAGCACTGTGACCAAACTTCCAGAGGGAGTGGAGAAGACGCTTTGCTTCTTCAGAAGAGCTGTCCTGCTGTTTAGTGTACTTATTATTTTCCTACTCACCCTCCTTCCCTCTTTCTCTCTATCCCCTACACTTCCTGCTTCTCTCCTTTTTTTTCTTTCAATCTTTCATATTTCTTCCTTCCCTGCCCCCACCCCCAAGATAGCTACTACTTAGCACTAATTTGTAGGAAGTCAGAGTGGAGATTATCTCTACCCATCTCTTCTGCAAACATCAATGTTGATCCCATTCTGAAGAGAGGAATTGATGAGTTAGGCTGCTGCGCTTTAAATGTCCCGCTTTGCATTTTTATCCTCAGCTACCCAACATATATATCTTGCAAGTTCATACGCCTTTTCACTTAACCAGAACCTCTTTTATTTAATTTTTAACATGATACCTACAATTCTTGTATTTCTAGTATGCTGTAATTCTCTGTACTTCCTATTGTATATGACTGCTAAATAAATCATATTTGAGGGACAATATTGTGAAACATTTGGTGTTTAATGTAATTCCATTTTGTGGAGCATTGAAAAGTTGGAGGAATTGAGGAAAAGCTGAAGTAGACTAACTCAAAAACTGATACGGGTTTTGTCAGAAAGTGATTTTTGCTCCATTAAAGAAATATGCTCTTGCATACCTATCATTTGCAAGCTCCTGACTAGAAGTCTGGTGCATATGTGAATGTGGAAACCTAAATCTTTTCTCTAGAAACTTCAAGTAGTAGAGAGGAGATCATCTATACATACTATAATGTATACATAATAATTAAAATTCCACATCCAAAAGTAACCAGGTGCAAGCTGAACGTGTTGGCACTCACCTGATCGGTGTGCTGAGGCGGGAGTTCAAGGCTGTGGTGCATAATGATGGCACTGTGAATAGTCACTGCACTCCAGCCTAGGCAATGTAGCAACACCTCATCTCTACATAAAAAAGAAAAAAGACCGAAGACGAAGAAAGTAACCAGATGTAAGTAAAACGTATCTGTAGATATTAGAAGTAAAAACTGCTTCCATCTTCAGAACTTCCAAGAAGACTTAACATGAGTTGATAAATAATAAATAATAACAAAAGTTTATAATCATTGCCTATTTTCCACATGCAGCCTGTATGTAATACTTAACAAATATTATTTCTAATCCAGCAAAGTGGTATCAATATTAGTAATGGAAACTGAGTCTCAGAGAAAGAGACTTGTCCAAGACCACAGAGGTCTCCATTGGCAGACTCCACTCTGGATTTGGTTCTAGGTCTCTCTGGCACCAAAGACCCTTTTTTTTTTACTTTCTGCAACATCTATGTGGGGTGAGGCAGAGGCACAGTGGAAAAGAAAGCTCTGTGAAGAAGAGCGACGTGAATAAGGCAACACAGGAGAACAATAAAGAAGCGAAGGGTGTGGAGTCAAGGTGAAGACCTAGTGAGTCTCGGGTAATTGAATGGAGAGTAACTGGCACAACATGTGTCAGCCCTTAGGCTGTGCCTCCATGTGGCCTGCACATTCCAGATGAAGATGTGAAAACCTAACTAGTCATCAGATACATGGCACTTAACTGCATTTTTTACTTTAAGTGTGATTACGTGATACATTTCCCCTAATATCAAAGAGCTTGTAAAGGCTATATCTTAATTTAGAAATCTAATTTAGATAGAAAAACACATATTTCCATTGGAAGCTATATTAAGCCTTCTGTCCCTGGTTTATTGCTTTTCTAAGTACTGCAAAGCTTATCCACTGTTTAGTATGAGCGTTAAACAATAAAGACAATGTATATTTTAGAGTTAATAAATGAGCCCCTCATAATGTCCTGCATTATATTCTTGTCATTTCTTTGGAGGGAATTCTAAATATTTAAGATACACATTTCATATATGGGCTGACATATATTTAAAGCTCTATTTGGTCCCCGGGCTCTGTGGCTCACGCCTATAATCTTAGCATGCTGGGAGGCTGAGGCAAGAGGATCGTTTGAGGTCAGGAGTTTAAGACCAGCCTGAGCAAAAGCAGGACCCAGTCTCTACCAAAAATAGAAAAAATTAGCTGAGTGTGGTGGCGCATGCCTATAGCCGCAGCTACTCAGGAGGCTGAGGCAGGAGGATCACTTAAGCCCAGGAGTTTGAGGTTGCTGTGAGCTATGATGACACCACTTCACTCTAGCCAGGGAGACAGAGCAAGACCCTATCTCCAAGAAAAGCTCCATTTGGGGATTTTTATCCCTTAGTAATATTAATAAATTTATGGGTTATTTCCTTAACATTTGAAAAGGTTGGAGAGCTTCCTTTGCATCTCAAGCTGACAGATTTTTACCTCTGAAAATTAAAGATTATAATTATGTGGTTATTCTAGTTTATTATACTCTCACTACTGCATTATGTTATTTTCTTACATTATCTCTTTTATTCCCTATTATTCCCATTTATAGATAAGGAAATGTGGCAGAGGAGGTTAAAATAATTTGAATAATGTCCTGCAGCTAGAAAGTGGAGGAGACCAGATTTGAAGTGTAAGGGAGTCTAACTCCTTCCTACTCTTTATTCCATTTTGTAGGACTTTGTCCTTAAAACTTTTGAGAGGGCAGGATTTTCAGTGACCAACAGCAAGGTTGTGTGTGCTTTGGTGACCAATTAAACCATGTATTACTGTAGACAAGGTGCCTTTGATTTTTGTGGATGGAAGGAGTCATTCCCCATGCTTAATATGTGACCATAATATATGCTTTTTAAGTAACTGCTGGTGCTCAGCCTAGATACTTGCTACTCAAAGTGTGGTCCACACCTCGGAACCTCTTGGAAATAAAGAATGTTAGGCTCCCTCCAAAACTGGAATTGGCATTTTAAGAAGATAACTGGGTGACTCCTGTACATATCACTGTTCTAGACAGTAAATAAATATTATGGAGGTAATTCTAAACACCTACTAAGAACTTTTGCCTTTTGACTCCTGTGCGCTCCCTCAGATCCATCAAGAAACATCATGGAACCAAAGTCAAAGGTTCAGGATATTGTGTCTTTTGATGAGGTATATATATCTGTATTAATGAAATATAATTGATCATATGAACAAATAGAGGAGGACCCATGAAGGCTTGGGAAAAGACATTAAATGTGTGAGTGTGATCATTTGGCTTTCAGAGCAAAAAATCCTGGAAAGCAAAAGCCTCTATATAATAGAAGGCATCAACAGTCAATTTATCCTGTTTTTCTTTTTAACCTATCCAGTACTGAACTAAGCAGTATACAAAGGCCAACCTTACCTGACAAATACATTTCGTAACTATTATCCTCAAAACATAGTTTGATGTGTTTAACTCGTATCTGTCAGCTTTTTTGTAAACCTTAAAATATAGAAGACGTCATGGGAACTATGCTTGGAATGTAGGGGGTGGGATGAAGGAAAGGGCACCAAGCATTAGGACTGGTTGCCTCGCCTGGGGTGGAAGGAAGAAGGTTTGTGTCCAGTTTGGAAGCAGCAAGACATCTGAGTTTGGAAACATAAGATAGAAGGGGAAAAAATAGAAAACAAGGAGGCAAGATTGATTTATGGGAAGAAGCGGGGGAGCTGGGTGTATTTTCACAGAGATCTAGCACAGAGAATGTGCAGGCTGGGCAGCAGGGAGGCCTCACTCCACGTTCTCGTGAGACTGTGGGGTGAGGTAGGGAGTAAGAAAAAGGTCAGTAATAGGCAGCAGGTACCAGAGAGGCATGACGGGGCAAAAAGATCTGCTCAATGGGCAGTGTGCGAGATAACTCTAGTTCTTTGGTTTACCAAAGAAACAATGGCTTTGGGTGACTAGATTCGATTGGGCAAATTCTTCTGCATGGGGGCCACCTTCCTTGTCTTTACATATGTCTTTTTGAGTCTTGCATTTATGTCCCACGGTAAGGCAGCCCACCATGTAATTGCCTCCTGTGTGGGTGTGTTTTCTCCATTTAGGATTTCCATGTTGAAAAGGCTGAAGCATGCATGGGATTCTCATGGCCCTCCCCTGACCCAAAAGACTTTTCAGTTACTCTAAGCAAATGCAGAACTCACAGCATTCAGCTTTTCTCCGGGCAAAGGCGGGCACAGAAAGCCCTACTAGCGTGGCAACACTGCCCCTTCAGGTGTTTCTTGCTTTCAGAACACAGAGTTTGACCAACATATTTGAAAGTCAGATGCTCCAAAGGTAATGAGAACCAAGCCTGTGAGGATGTACTAAACTGAGGGGGCCTAGTGTTAATTTGTGTGTTGTAATTTTGAATTTTAAAATAATGAAGAGAGACAGAAGGCATGTTTAATAAATGGGAGATAATAACACCCCCTAAATGATATTGTGTCTGGAAATAAACACAGCTGAGGTATATATGTCAGGAAGAAAAATGTAATATTATGAAGATCTATAGCTAGTGAAAGTTTACACAAAGAACCAGAATCTATTTTTTCACAAGTAAGTTGAATATTTGGCTTCTCTGCTTCTAGCTCTTCTTTCTTTTTTCTTTTTTTTTTTTTTGTTCTGCACACTGTTATGTTAAATCTCCCTCATGAATTCTTTAGACCTATTGCTCCTCTTCTTAAAAACAGTTTCCCCTTGTCTACATCAGGGGTCAGCACACTTTTTCTGTAAAGGCTCCGACAGTAAATACCTTCGGCTGCACAGGCCACATGACACTGCCCTTCCTCTCTTTCTGCTTCTCTTCCTCCTCTTCCTTCATCATTTTCTCCTCCTCCTCTCCTTCTGTTTCTTCTTCTCTTTATTCTCTTGTCTCTTCATTTTCTCCTTTACAACCCTCTAAAAATGTAAAGCCTATTCTTAGCTGGTGGGCAGAGGGCATGCAGAGACCATCCTCGTGGCAGGTTTGGCCCACGGGCCTGCTCGGCACGGTGCTTCTATTTCAGGTCAAGGAGCTCGGTGCCCTGGAAAAAGAAGGAGGCTGCTTGTGCCAGTGACAGCCATCCCCAAGACCTCCAGCTTCACCAGGCCTGCCAGCCACCCTGAGGACTGGGAATGTCAATACCTCCAGCACACGTACCAGTCTAGAAGGGCTCGCCACAGCACTGGTTCTCAGCCTTCAGCATGCATCAGCACCACTGGGCGGGTTCCTTGACCAACAGGTGGCTGAGCCCCAACACCAGAAATTTCGATTCTGTAGGTCTGGGATGGGGCCCCAGGTGAGGCTGATGCTATTGGACTGCAGATCTCACTTTGCAAGCCACTGGGCTATAGGTAAAGCTTAAACTCCTTAGCACAACATTCAGATCCCCTCACAGTCTAACCGTAGCCTATTTTTTTAAGTTATAGCCTTCATTATGGTTTCACTGTTCCTGGATGTCTGCCGTGCCTTTGTACTGAGTGCCTCTCCTGCCCTGTCTTACTGGTCCCTTTGCCATCCTCACCTGTCACCAATCTTCCTTCCTCTAAGGACCTTTGCAAATGCCAACTCTCTCACAGAGCCTCTTCTCGTACCTCCGGCTGGAACTCCAAATCACTCCTCTCTGGATGAACACTGATCTGTTACCCTCTGTGCAGAAGAATCGTAGCTCTCTGCATCATGTGTTTGCTGCTAGATTTTAAGGTAAAAAAACACTGCCCCTTACACATGGTAAGTGTTTAGTAAATATTTGTCAAATAAATGAATGTGAATGAATGAATGAAGGCAGGAAAGAAAAGTTTATTCTTGTTTGTCCTGCTTGGTATATGGCTGAGTTAATCCTTTTCTATAACATCTCTAGCTAATTTAGGCAAAATAAACCTCACTTTTCAAGCACTTTAGATGTGCAGAATCCCAAAAAGCCATTTATGTTTTTTCTCAGAGAAAACTAATGGGGAATGCATGAATTCTTACTTCTTACAGCGTACTAAAAGCAAACCTGAATTATATGAGAGAAACACTAAGATCTCCCCATCTGTCTCTTGTCTCTCCCCACAGGGTTATGGGTCTGTTGTTGCAGAGGCGTATTCACTGTAGCAAATCCTACTGCCTTTGCTAAGGAGAAAATCTTACATTTCCTAGGTGATTTCCCATAGCCTTGATAATTAATAGCGGGAAGTATACAGGAACTAGGACAAGAATGACTCTAATTCTTAGTTATTTGTAGCTATTAACCTCAACATCTCCTAATCTCTGACCACAAAAATGTTGATAAATTGGTCAAATAATGAAGAAAAATAAATACTTAAGTGGCAAAGAGTACATGACACATTGTTGACTCTCAATGAACAGGATGTAAATTATTATTTTATATTTATTCAAATGCCATTATTTCTTACTGAATTTTATGTGAAAGACCTGAAGCAAGAAATACTTCACTCAAGATATCTCACAAAATTTGGCCCTCAGTTCAATTTTGGACTTTGTCATTGTCCAGCTCTGTGGTCTTGGACGAGCCTCAAATTCCTCATCTATAAAATGGAGATAGTAAGAGTACCTATCTTATGGGGTTGTTGGAATGATTAAATGAAGTGTCCCATGTAAGGTGTTAAGAATATTACCTGATACATAGAAAAGAATGGAAATAATATGAACTATAAAAATAAGAACCTACCAGGAGCTCCATCCCCTTCCTTTAAAATTAATTGATATTTACAGTTTCAAGAACGTAGCCTTGCTTTAACTTCAGTAGCAATATCCTAAAAGTCCACATGATGGAGAGGTTGCCCCATGCAAAGAGTAGGCCAGCCATGGCACAGTAGAGATCATATTATCATTAATTTTAGCATTTATGTCCTTGCTTAAGGAAAGGCAAAATTACATATATAGATACAGTTAAATAGATTCAGATAGATTGAGATATAGATTAATGCATATGTCTAGATAATAGGTGGATAAATACATTGATAAATTGGTTGGTTGCCATATCATGTAGACATTCAATTTTGGGGAAAAAATTTAATGCAAATATTGAAGAGAAAAATATCAGCATAAAGATAACATAGCAGTAAACTTTAGACTTCCTGGATGGCTTATTAAATAAAACACATTGCAGACGTCCAGGTGCACTGAGAGGCAAAAATAGCAGTTTCTCAAAAACAAAACAGAAAAACGCTATACACATACACACACCAGGAAACTCCCCACATTTCACAGACTTTTTATCAACAATATCAGCACAATAAAAAAGCTTTCTTTGGAGGAAAGAAAAAAGGAGAGGGTGTTCATAATGTGTAATTTGTCCTTGTGAGAGGAGCAGATGCGTCCACCAAGTGTGGTGAGTCAGATGCAATCTAGAAGCCAAGTGGGTCAACACTGGAATCATAATCTTCCAACCCACCAGAGAGAAAAGGGCTACAAAAAGGACCTCCTAGCCTGGTGCAAAAGACACATTCACGTGCAGATTACTTAGCCCCAGTAGACTGGAAGCTACAGAGAGCAAGTTGTATGGCCAAAGACAGGGAGAGGGAAGGAGCTGGCCTCACCCCCTCAGGCTCTCTCACTCTGTCCAACTCTCTCTTTTCACCTAAGGCACCTTTTGTCAGGATCGCCTCACCTCCGTCCCTCTGTCCGGTCTCCTCTGGCTATCTCCCTCCATTCTCACCTGGCTTCTCCTCAACAGAAGAGAATAGGGAAATGGAACTTTGGGATGTATTTATTTAATAAAGCTTTAATTCTCTGCGTTTAATCTAATAGCAAACAGGTTAAATGTCTTCTCTTTTTAAAAAAGTTTCTTTTTTATTTCAGTATAGTGAAACATTCTATATATCTACATATACACACATTTAGTGTACATTTTACATATACATGCATATGTATATACACATTTTATATATACTAATACATATGTGTATATATACATGTATACAAACATACATATAGAAATTCTAGACACACATACACACACAGATTATATTGTTCCACAGCAAAAATTTTTTTAACTCCACATTGCAAATGAAAGAAAACAAAGAGATTGGTTTTGGTAACTATATTTTCCCTAAACTATTGCATTAAATTATTTTACACAGATATAGTTTTTGATAAAGTCTAATTTTTAATACTTTTTTGCCTGTACTAGGAAACAGAATTATTTTGAAAACTTTCATTTTGATATCACCCAGTTCCAATGGACTACTTCCTATGTAAACTCAATTTACACTAACAATAAAAATGTGAAGCTCAAGCATGGTATAATATACAAGTCTAGGATTTAGTAGTATAATTTCTGTCTTAGTCATAATTAACCTTCTTGTCAAGTTTTAATTTTTTAGAATATTAGATATTCTCAAGAGTAAATAAAGGACCCTTTACATTTTCTAAGTGTAATATTTAAAACACTTGGCAAATGTAACTAACAAGTGACAAATTCAAAGTAGAAAATCTTTGTCCCATTAGGCCGAAAGAAGAAAGAAGAGATCAACATATAGTGATATAATTAGTCTGACTAGGGAAACACATCCACAGAATTTATGCTGCTGGGGAAGTGCAATGGGAAACACACCCATTTACTGCAATGCCCAGAAAAATGCTAGTCTTTTCAAACAATAAAGAAATGAAAGATATTTTCCTGAATTATTAGAGAGATGTGCAACCATCTGCAAGCTATTTGTTTTTTAAAATTCTTATTGTTCCATTGCTTTGATTACAGCCATGTTATACCTTTGTTATTTTTGAGAAGAATGGTATTTTGAAATCAATTAAACTCATTCCTCAGTTAGGTTGAGGAGAAGAGCAGATAGGATATTTTCTTTAGCTCTTCATTAGATAGCAAATTGTTTCTTTCAATGTCATAATATCTATAACATATTCCACACTTGAACGTTTAGGTCTGGGGTAATTATGCTTGTTCATATTATCTTCATTTCTTAGGCAATACAAAGTCTGGGAGTAGTAAGTGAAAATGATCATTCTTCAAATCCTGGGCTGGATGAGGAGGGTAATAATAAAAACAGCAATTTTGCGAAATTATTTTCATTTTTATTTTGTAACTTATTAGGAATCGAGAAAAAGAAAAATTAAAAAGTTGATGTCTTGTTCTTTAAGAAAAGATCATACATAAGATTGTCATAAACTCAGAAATTCTCTTCTTTTTTAGATATTAAAGGTTATTTTTTCTTTCTTTTTTCTTTTTTTTTAGCAGAACATCATGGAAGAAGAATATTAAAGGTCATTTTTTTAACGTATAGATTTAAACATAGAAAATATTCTAAAATGAACCAAATACTTTAAAAAGAGTTTCAAATTTCCTTCTTTTATTTGTCATAGGTCATCTTAGTTTGAAGTCAATGCCAAAGCATTAAAGTAGAACCCCAGTTCTTCTTCCCACCCCTCATAGTCAAATCCATCAACAGCAAAATCATCCACCTATGCTTTATACCTGAAATAACACACCTATCTGTTACTGTGGAAGTTCACTTCTAAGTCAATCTATAAGACAGTGTACAAGAAAGTCTGTGGTTCCCAAGGAGGATGGGCTTTTCTATCCTAAAAACTATCGCAATTTCTCAAACGTATCATAAGCTAGTGGAAGGGTTTGTCATATTATTGGTTCATTTAGGGCCATTTATTTTCTTTAGACTCTAGTTTTCTTATTTATAAAATAAATCTTATTTACTATGCATATTTAATGTGATTATTAACTGAGACATATAGGTGAAGCCACTTTACTATAATTATAAAGAATTAAACAAGTATTTACTAGCTGGCAATGACAATAATAGCCTTTTTATTTCTATAATTCTAATGCTTAACTCAATACTTGGAAGGTAAACTATCAATAAAGATTTTTGGAACTAAATCAAAGCGAGACCGAAAGAATTTGAAAAAGAAACAAAGGAACAAATAAACACAGTGGAATGTGAAAAAGAAACAAAGGAAATGTGTTTGAAAGCCTCCCCATAGTAAGAGAAGGCTCAGATTTTAGAATAATAATAACTCAAAATGAATCACTAAAAATTTACCCAAACTGAAGATTTCCTTTTTAGTTGTAGAGAGAAATAAATTAAAACCAAAAGGAAAAACTTGGCAAATAGTGTAATATAGATAATTAGAAAAAGTATAAAATGAAGAAACAATTTCTGAAAAACATGTTAATGTTTGCATATAAAATATCCAAAGTACTTGAGAAGGCAGTCTAGTAGGGAGCAGATGACACACAGGGATGGAGTTGGAGGTGGTGGGGGTGGTGTTTGTTTTGTGTTGGGATTTTTCCAAGCTCAAGTAGAAGCACAGCACTAACAAGTCAACTTCTGGTTGTTATCAACTCATTTTGCACCTGGAGGAGAAAACGAAAATACTCCAGAACATAGTGGAAGCTTTCCAGAGAATTTAATACCACATCATGTAAATCTCTGTAAAGGGAAAAATCTTGTATGCACTATTTAGTAGCAACATAGCTTGTGTGCTAGGGTAGAATAAATAATCCAATTAGTGATTTGTAGGACAAAATTTTTTCCTGGAAGAACTTTTAAATCTTAATAAAACAAACAAAAAACACCATAATTTTTTAAATTAACTTTCTATGAGGTAGTTTTAAAAGACAGAAAACTGTTGGTTACAATGCTAATTCTATTACATACATACATATGTGTATGTGTGCATTTCTAACTCAATTTTATTCTGTTGACAGTCATACAAGCACATGAGGATATCCCTTTTCTCTTCTGATCCCACCTTCTCATAGTATAATACTTCTGCTATCTGTCTCTTCCCATCTCTTCTTTTTTCCTTTGCTACTTGTCTGCAGTTCCCGAAAGAGAATCAGGGAAGAGAAACATAGATCTTAGAGTCAGAGGAGCCCTCACAAGACCATCTGGTCATCACGTATATCATTCTCCACATTTTACTGATCAGAAAACTGCATCCCAGAGTGCTTAAAGGACTTGCCAAGGACACATATTACTATAATAAAGAAAAGATACTACCCTCTCCCATATCACCTTTAATTCCCTCCAAAAATTGATCATTATCTCCTGTATTTACTAGTTTACATATATATTGACTGTCTTCAAACACTAGCATCTATACCCATGGATTTAAGGACCTTAACTATCTTATTAATACCTGTATCCCAAGCACTTAAACAATGACTAGCATGTCATAGGTAATCATACATATTTATTGAACAATGAACTAAAATTTTGCTCTTGTTTATAAAGCGTACTTTTTTAAACATCACCAAATAATGCTGTGAAAAACAGCATAGAATAATTAATAATATCTAGTTCTATCTAGCTACAGGTCTATCATAAACATGACCTAAGATATGTATTTTTAATTAACAAAAATATCAAATAAGTGTTAATGTTTTTAATTTCTTGACATGTATAGGTAGCCAGTGCTTCCTTTAAATGCTTTAAGGAAGAAGAAAATCCCTACATTGTGTTCATTTGGGAATCGGATGCTGCTGATTGCACAACCAATATCTGTGCTCACTTTCAAAATGAGAAACCTAAGTTAGTTGGCATGTGGCAAACGACCTGGTTAAAAATATTTACTTTCTCAAACACCTGTGCATAAAGCTGTGGCCCTGTGACACGGTTCTGGACCCTGAGACATTAGTCAAGGGTTTCTGGAGGAGACCTTCTTCTTTGCTACAGGTTCTTTCCTTTTCTCTCCCCACTGTTTGTTCTGCTTAGGACAGACTAGATGCCTGGAGCAGCAGCTCTCTTGAGACCATGTGGTTCCAACTCTGAGAATGTGAAGGGATATGAAAAGTGCCTCTTGCTCTTTACTGTCTTGATTCACTGTTCCAGTCCTGGACACTGTATCACGTGACGCAGACAAAGCTCTATGCCACTGTTTGTTGATTTTTCTCTTATTTGCTGCCATATGCTTTCCTGCCTGACACAATTTTGAACTTTCTGTGTGCTCTGAGGGAAAATTTCCCAGGCCTTAGTTTTCCCACCTTTAAAATAAAGGGTATAGACCAGTCTTCTTTCCCAGCTCAAAAAAATGCTAGTGCCTCTAGGCTAATCTCACCTCCTGAAAACAAAGTCATGGTAATGTGCTCTACCAACCTTATTGCCTTGATTTCACCAAACTTCACGTGGCTTTCTGGTGACTGCCTGCCTTTGTAAGTTAACACCTGTTTGGAAGAATCTGAATTTCAACCACTTCTATTAATAAAAGCAAACAGTTTTAAGTGCAAAATGAATACTAGAAAAACATGTCTACTTACATTAAAGTGTTTATGCTCATATGCAATTTTTAGTATTTATTTGTGAATAAACTCTAATATTCTGTTACTATCAGGATTCTAATATGGTAACTCAGATAGCCCTGGGATTCACTATGTTCATTACTTCAAATTAGCCTCATTGTTACTTAAAGTCAGAGAAAAGGAAAAAAACTGCTAAGTCATATCTGTAGAGTAAGAAATAAACAATGAAGATGAATCCAACATCATTTTAATTTACTTGATCCAGAATTTTTTCTTTGTCTCCAAGCTTCAAGTTTCCTCCTTTGTCTACTTTTCTCACTAATCCACTCTCATGTTCATCTTGCCTCTATAAACCAAGTCTCCGTGGTCTGCATAAAATAGATTATTAAATCCGGCAAGGGAAGTGGCTCCACCAATGTCTTGTGTCCACGAAATAAATGTCAAGGAAAGACCTAGAGTTGAGTGCAGCCTCTTTACAAAATGCAGTCAGGCGCCTATGCATTCATGTAGATTAGTTCATTTAATTCACAGTTGCAAAGTAGAACCTTTACCTCCATTGCTGTGTGAATTACGTGAAATGTTTGCAAAGTTGAGCACCTTAATTACTTGTAATGTCTCTAAAACTAAAGATGCCCCCCTCAACATTTTTCTAAAGCTCTTTCTCTGACATTTAGTTCTTCAGAGTGTTATCATTATGAAATTTAATAATTTAATTTTAACAGATTTCATATTTCAGCAACATAGACTTTTTCTATTAATTAATATACTGGCTTTGAGGACTGGTTTTTGGAATCAGTGACTTAGAAAATAAGTAAAGGCATTTCTTCCCACATTCCCCTTACTCAATAAAAATTGCATATGAGCATTAATGCTTTAATATAAGTAGACATGCTTTCTCTATTATTCATTTTGGACTTAAAATTGTTTGCTTTTAGAAATAGTTGAAAAAACATACTTTTTAAAAATATTGCGATCAACTTGGTTTATTTATGAATTCATATATTTATATTGTGATTAAATGAACTCGGTAATACTTACACTTAAGTTGTTTGCTAAGACAATATTCAAAACCAATGCTTTCAAAACTTTAGTCAATTGTATATTACTTTTGTGATTGTGGGGTACCACTTCTGCTATAGTAGTTTAATATTTTTCTTTAAATAGACATAAAATACACTTACACTTTAAACTTGCCTGATTCTACACAATAGCTATAAAATCATGGATTTGGGATTACTCATCATATATTTTTTAATACATATTATAATTATATTTATAACTATAAAAATAAAATAATTTGCCCCTGGCCAACCTAAAATCATTTTGTTTTCCACAATGTAGAAAACATTGGCATATATGAATTACAATTAAAAGTGGGTGGTAAAAGAATTTTTAAGAACAGAAATTAGTCTGAGGATTTTGTTTTTTATAAAGACTTTCACGCTGTACAGCTCTGGGGAGAAAAAGAGGTTATAAAATTATTGTCCAATAGAAAGAACTCGGGCCTAGAATCTTGCCAGCACTGCCATACTCTTTGCCTCTTGCTCATGGATAAGAGGATAAAAAATCAATCCCACCTTATTCACTTACATTCAGTGTAAACAACTGCAGAGAGTCCCAAAGTGAGTGGCCAGGGTACTGAGAAAAACTTCAAAGGAACTGATGACATTTTATCAAAAAAAAAGAGGCCACTTAGGAGATGACATCAGAATGTTCTTCAACCTCTGAACAGCTTAGATATAGGAAAACAGTTAAAGTTATTCTGTTAAAGTTTATTCAGAGGTGAGTAAGAGAGAAAGAGGTAAGGGTGTAGGAGAAGGGGAGGGTTTAACACACAGAAGAGCAATCAGAGCTGTTTGGTTGGCTTGGGGTACAGCTGGAGTTATTCAAGAATAAGTGGGGTGATCAATCACTTGCCTATGACGTTGAAGAGGATCATGCATTAGATAAGGTTTGGAAAGATGGCCTCTGAGGTCCTTTCTACTTCTAATAATAATAAACACCAATTATTAAATGCTCACTAAGTTGGGCTAAGCATTTTTTAGGTCGTGTGTCATTTAAGTCTCACAACAACCCAATAGATTAGGAATGATTATACCCATTTTACAAATGAAGAAACTGAGTCAAGTTGAATTTGAGTCCAAGTCAGAGTGACTCAAAGCCAATCTACTAAGCATTATATTATAGTGTACTATAAATGTGGCCTGGGAACTATAAAGGGTTTTGTTGTTTGTTTTATTTTGGCCAGAAAGTTTCTTTGCCCATTCTGCCAAACTGAAGCCAAGTTGTCTTCTTGAAGAAAATCTTGTTGTAAACTATAATTGTGTGAAAAAGAAACTGAAAAGCCATTATCTCAGTTGGTTTCCTTCAAATTTCTGAGAAAGCCAACAAATTTCCCAGGAAAAACTTAAGCTTTTCTCTTTGTGTTTTGAGAGTAGAGAACAGAATAGGAAAAACCACCATTTCCCAAAGAAAACTTAGGCTTTTAATTTTGATCTCTTTGTGTTTTTAAGAATAGAGACTAGAACAGAAGAATCCAGAAGTCATTCTGTTTATTTCCCCAAATGATGTTACAAAATCAGCAAAAGCTTTGGTTTCTTTCTGTCTGCCTAAGTCCTTTTGAAAAAGCATGTATAAAAGTGTCTGTCAAGAAAAGGGAAGAGCAGTTTTATTTTTTTAGCATGTCAGATACTAAATACTCTCAAGGGACGTTTGGATGTTTTCCAAACACAAATAATTCAGAATCACTTAAAACAAATATGGCCCTTAATCAGGTTTTAAGTAGAGAGAAACTTAGTAAATCAAACAGTCATAGCAGGTGGTCTAGAAACTCCAGAAAAATTTACCTTACCAAAGAAAAAGAGGGAGTTAGGGAGAGAGAGAGAGGGAGAGCAGGAAGGAGGGAGAAAGGAAGAAAGGGAGGAGAGAAATAGAGAGAGAGAGAGAAAGAAGAAAAAGGAAAGAAGGGAGGGAAGAATGAGAGAGGAAGGAAGGAGGAACTAGAAAACTCATTGATACACATGGCACTACTTATCAATGAGTTTACACTTGGGGGAAATATGCTAAGGAAAATGATTGTTACCTCTACTGCATTCTCTTATAACTTAGTAAAACTCTCTTAATCTCTATATTATAATACTCACATTCAGAAGTAGAAACAATCATTTTACTTTTTTGAATCTTGACCACAGTGGATTTGACATTTGATTTTTTTCTTCCTGTCTTAATTTTTCCTTTACTGACTTTTGAGATATCTTTTTATTTCTTTAATCCATGATACATTTGGACCTCACTAATATCATGAATGTTGGAACCAAATTGGACATACCTACATCCCCACTAAATTTTGTGGTTTAGATACTTTTCATTCAAATGTCATGAATAATTTAAATTGTTCATAAGGACAGAACTTCACATTTTCAAAAAGTTATATTCAATAAATATATACTATGTTGTAAAACCTTGGTTTACACTAATGCTTTATCTTCTCTCCCAGTTCTGTAGAAGAATTATCTTTCCTTTATTTTTATAACTCCCAGCAGAGTACCTTCCTAGGGATAAGCTCATACAAAAATAACTATTGAATTAATGAATGACTGACTATATTCATGAATTAATGGAATTTCTTATATAGACAATTAACAAAATGCTGATTATTTATTAAAATGCAATAGGAAATAGATGGCCTAAATTTTAAGTAATAGCCAAAAAAAGGGGCAGGGGAACTTGGCTTATTTTTTTTTTAGATTTATCATTTTTCTTTCTTAATAACTAGAGGAAATACTGGGAAATACATATCTCCTAGCTTTAAAAATGAAGAGAATTCTGTGGTTCTATAAGTAACCATTAATGTGGAGTTGGAGAGAAAGAAATGTTTAATATCTCATATTGTGGTGTTTCGAATCACGAAAACTGGCTTTTCTTCATCATTTGAAATTAACACTGCGTTCTGTTCTGTATACAGAATCATGATAAATGTAGATCTTAACCTAAAAGTTTCTATAGACATTTCTCTTTAATTTAAACCCCCCCACACACACCATCATCTAAATGTACTTAATATTTATTTTTTTTACTCTTTAAGTGATACTATTTACATTTGACCTTAGAATGCAGACCTTTTCAGTAAGACATCGGGGATCAAGCTCTGGCAGTATTAAAGTAAGAACAGTCACATGTCTGCAAATTTCTACATAGTTAAAAAGAAAAATCACTGTAAAATAAATGCTTATTCTTTAATCGTAAGTGATGTAGAACAATATGTACTTAGTTCTAAAGTTCAGTCAAGGAGGCTTCCAGGAGGTGCATAACTACTGTGTGAGTGTGGAGTGCAGAGATGGAGGATGCTTCTGGAAGTCAAGCAGTGGAGTTTCATGGGATATTCAGAAAAGTTAACAGTTCAGGTATCCCAAGAAGCCTTGTGGCTGCAGACCAGCAATTAATGGTCCCACTGTTCCTCTCTCTCATGGATGCCTTCTTCTTCTTCAGGGAATGCTGGTTCATTTTGGCCTTTCGGATGTTTAACCCCTGAAATTATAAAAATTAGACAAAATTTAAATGAATTTTATTTCTGGCAGATTCACTGTTTTGCTGGAAGAGATAAAGAAAAGGAGTAGGAAGTTTTCATTGGTGTTTATGTGTTTTTCTCCAAGAATTTTAACTATGTAATCCTATATAAACCTTTTAATTCACTGAGCAATAAAAACACACCCAGCCAAATTTCCATTAGAGGCAAGCTATCTTTTATAATTAAATCCTCTCCATTAAGGATTGCATCACAGCCTATTAAAACCCTGTTAACTAAAAATCTGCTCACAGGCTCTTATTATAATTCTGATGTATCATTTAGTTCAAATATTGCTTTTGGCATTTCTGAATTCTGTTACAAGGAGAACCATTGAAATCCCTAGGAACAAAAGGGTGTGCGTGCCATTTCTGTAACTTCTAAACAACAAAACAATCACAACATTGTTAGTCTTCTTTAGGAAACTGAACATACCCATTTGATTACAGAACTTGGCTATTCAAAATTCTTCAGTAACTTCCCCCACAACCTACAGAGTGCAGAAAACATTGGCACACATCTAAGCCTGGTACACAAGGCTTAGATGATTTGGCTTCTCCTTACCTATGGGCTTCATTTCTCACCAGCCCTGCCTGCTCGTGTTTTCACAGTAATTTATGATTTAACAATGCTAGTTTACTCTTCTCCATTTCCTGACCACTCCACGCTCCCTTAGGCAACCATGCTTTTCTCCTTCTGTTCTCACTGCCAAACATCTTAGCCCTACTCATGCAACCTGATGATGTACCACTCACCCTTCCATATCAGCTTGCTTCCTCTCTGATGGCTACCGCAATTCCCCATGGAGACTTAGCTACATCTTTCTCATGTTCACCCCTGCTCTTCCATCACCTCTTGTATCAATTACCTTGTAGAACTGTATTTGTTTACGTATCTTTCTCATTAGCGTAAACTCCTTGACATTGGGAGCTATGTAGTTTCACGGTGCCTAGCAAACACTAAGTGCTCAGTAATATCTATTATCTAAATGATTGAATTAATGAAAGGCATATTTGGTATATGCCTTTGGCAGTTCTACAATAATCTATCTTCACATGTTTTTCAAAATTAATTCCAATTTAGAATATAAATCAGAAGGCAACTGCTACAACCACACTCAATTTGCAAAATTATCTTTCATTTCCCTTGATTCTATTCTGCTAAGACATCATTCTAGCTGAAACTTTATGCATAATGTGGAAACTTTTATATTTTTTTATATTTTAGAAAATTGGTTTATGAGATTTTTTTACTGGAAAACGCTCCAGTAGAGAATTAATAAATGAAAGGAAGTCATTGCTCATGTTTGCTATGAAACGAAGAGGCTCAAGAAATGTGTGAATTTGTATGCACTGCAGTCAGCAAGCCTTAGAGTGCTATTTGACAAAGAACGATATCCTTGGGCTTGGTGGATTATCTTGCAAAAATATTTTATCAGTTGTAATAATATTTAAACACTTTAATTTCATCAGCAAACACAGATCACTCACAATTCCTGTTGACCCAAGACTGCAGAGAGAAATGTGCTATTAAGAAATGGGACTTATTTCATATTATTACAAATTACATGGAAAAGAAGTCTCAATGCTAAGGAAAAGGGAACGGAGGTTGAGCACTCAACCAGTTTGCTCTGCTGGAGTCTTAAACATGTAAGTCACTAAACCTCACAACTGCTTCAGGGAAATACCTGGATGGTAAAATTTAGACTTAGAGAAGATAAGTGATTTGTTCAACGTTATGGAGGGGTACGGTGCTAAGAGAAGTGTGACACATAATAGTTCCTCAGTATACACTGAATGAATAAGTGAGTGAATGATTGAATCATAAAGTTCCATTATCAGGGGACACAACTCATTTTCACCCTTAGCTTTTTGGACGTTAACCTAGACTTCCCTATCATTCTCTAGGATTTATCATAGGTTAGCGTACCAGTTAACCTAGTTCAAAGGTCTTGGGGTTCCCTCAGAAATATTAAAGCACAGAAATCATTCAGCCACATGAGCTGAGGTTGCCTATACCTCTTCAGGTTTGCAAAGGTTCTACTGACTCCAGAGTTTGTCCCTTTCTTCCACAGGTAACTACAGGGTAATGAAGTTGTGTTCCAGAGAATTTTCTTTAAATGAGAATTAATGACCTAATGCCCACATTGATTTGTCTAAATGAGGGAATCAAACGTAAAGAAAAAAATCAGTAAGTAGAATGTTCAACTTATTAAACCATTATTCAACTAATTCCTATACTTTTGTATAGGTCTACTTGCTTACCCTGAGCTACATTTAATTTATTTTATAATAGTAATAGTCGCAAGTTATATAAGAAAGTCAAACCTTTCTTAAAGTAAAATTATTTACTCTGACAAACCTTGGAAGGCTCCTTTCTAGCCTTACTCGTTGCAATGTTAATTATGTCCATGAAAAGCTTTGATCAGGCAGGAGCTGGTCACATGTTATCACAGAGCTGTTCTGAAGAACATCTACCACAAATTCTTTAGTTCCCAAAGTACTTTATATGAATGCCATTTTTCAATTGGATAATGGATGGTTGGTTAATTTGTGCTTTGAAATAGCCTTTAAGGCAATTTTTCTCTTTTCCAGTCAGCAATATTCATTTGGTTATAGAAGCAATAATGCCGAGATTAAAGTGTGAAGTCTGCTGAGAACTTTCTAATAATTTCTTTTTCCCCCAACCTCTCTCAGATCCCCAAGCACACATATAATTTGTATGTGAACTTTCTTTAAATCCTCATTTGATGTTTGAGGAAGATTACAATTGATGTAATTCTGGAGGTGGAGGAAAATAAATTGGTCTGGGGGTGTTGATCAATTTCTCAGAAACTCCTCCTCTGCCAAATGCTATAAGCATGAGGAAAGCCCTTCACCTGCACAGGGGCTGCGGCTTGGCAAGCGGCAAAGAGCCTCCTGGGGCAAGCACAGACTCGGCCAGGGCTGCTTGCAGACAAAAGGCAAAGGAATCCCAAAAAACCACAATGAAGGTTCTTTTCTTTGGAGTAAAATGAACATGGGGGAAAAGGGACCATATATAAGACCAGGGTATGTAATATGAAAATGTGAAAGAATGAAGAAAATAGAATTGGATGGAAAGAAAGTAGACTGAATAAAACATGAAAAGGGAAAAAACGTTGCTCCCAAGCAGTACATAATACTTATGCTCCTCTGTATTCTGTCGATCGGGTGGTTAAATGTGGATTTGATGAAGCTGGGAAGTGACTGAGTGAAGCATTAGTAACAGTGAATCCATAAAGCAGGGGCTTATATTTGAAACCACAGGCCAATATTTTTAATCAATTAATTTGGAGCCAAAGGTGGCAGGTTTATTATATTTGTAGATGACACAAAATTTGGAAGGGAAGATGACATGAATGGCAAAGCTAGTACTCCAAAATGTTTTCAAGAATTAAAATGATGACCTAAGCAATTAAGGTAGAGGTCAACAGGATTTTGGGTTTTAGACAGGTTATTTGGGGTCTAAAAAAATAGAGTATGAGGGCAACCTTGATTGAATATAGTTGGGGTTTTAGGTGACCACCACTTCACATGACCCAATAGAAGTTACCTTTTTTAGACACAGAGCTCTTGGCAGGTTAGTGGTATTCCCAAAGGCAGAGTCAGCGGGATAAGAAAAGAAATTGCTCTCTAATCCTGTGTTGTTCAGACCTCCTCCCCAACATGCTGCCTAGTTCTCAACTCTGCATTTCCAGAGGACCACTAAAGACAGCAATTAGGATTAAAAGTAATTTTATGAACTCACTTTTCTAGAGGAATTCTAGATGAAACTGGTATGTTTCATAGAGAAAAGTAATAGAGGACAATAGAGGCTGCTTTTGAATTCCTAAAATACTGAGAAAAGAAATAAAATTAATCTGTGTAGTTCCTGAGAACGGAAGTAGTGTCAATGGCTAACATTTATATGTGGGGACTGATTATAGCTCAATATAAAGAAAAAAATTCTAAATTCTTTATGTTTGCCCAGCCATAAACATGTGAGTGAGCCCCTGTCACCATATGTGTTCAAGTCAAAGCTAAATTTCCGCTTCTGAGGTGAGTTATGGATGGTCCCCTCATTGAGCAGAGTAAACTAATAACCTCACTAACCCTGAGATGCTATTAATCTACACACAAAATATTCCATACTACTGAAAAATTTTCTCTCTTGTGCCTACTATAAGTTACCAAAAAAAATAATCATAACTTCAGTGAAATAATGGCCCAAATCCACATTTTAAAACTAATTCATATCAGGAGTAGAAATGTAAATGGATTCTTTTTTTTTTTCAACTGCATACTTTGGACCTTAGAAATCATTCTCCTCTCAAATCTGTAGGTAGATTTTAGAGAGCCTCTGACCCTCTTGGAATTCTATTTATAGTTATATTTGTGCTTTTTTGGGGAAGAAGGTCCTTATTTTTCAGTAGAATCTCAGAGGGGTCTCTGACCCACAAATAATTATGAATATTAGTCTAATCTCTTTAGTTTAAAGATGAAGAAACCCTTTCAGATGGTGAAGTGACTTGCTTAAATTCACACAATAGTTATTGGGTGAGCTGGGACACAAATTTGCCCCCTAATTGCTACTGGGGGCTTTTTACCTGGGTCACCAGGAATTAATCTTCTACTGTCATTGATTTTTTTCCCTAAGTTAGAACCTGAAGGAAAATATGGTGACTTGGGATCATAGGGCCCTTTTGATTGTCAAAGGATTTTACATAGCTAATAGATTTAGGTGTGACTTTTCAATCTTTTTGTTATTGTTGTTATTGCTTTTAATAGAATTTTGAGTCAGGAAATACAGAGCTTAACATTTCCTCAGAACACTCCCATAATACAATCAAGTTACAAATAACATTCAGATCATTAAGAGGGGCAGCCTTTCTCTCTGCTGTGCCCATACCTGGAACTGGACCCTGAAAGACAGAGAAAAAATATCATGGTCTCCGTAGAGGTTGAGACATAGCCATCAAGCAATATGAGTTATGTGTAATAAAGCCTCTACTGTGTGCTAAGCATGAGGGAGACACAACTACAAATCAGATGAGGATGTAGGCCAAAAGGTAACAATGTGCATATAAGTGAGGTTAATTCAATGAAGAAGTGCTGTAGACCAGTGGAACAAGTGATGTATTAGGAAAGTTCCAATAAGGGAAAGAAGAGCTCTAACTCAGGGGATGGTAATTTTGACAGCCATTTATTAAGTAACATGCTTATTAGATTAAGGGCAACAGCAAACCTGATGTCTATGCAAAAACTCTTTACAAAATACCTTGAGCAGGCATCACCCTTCTGAAAGCCTAATATGTACAAAGGAGTGATTTCAATGGCGTTAAAAAGATGGCTTCCTAATGGTTCCTTAAGTATTGACTCCCTAAGTGTTATCAAAATAACTGTGCTAGATATACTCAAGGAACATAATTTTAACTTATAATATGATACAGAAAGGCCCCTCAGTAAAGGCCCACCATTTCTCAGATTTCACAATTCCCAAAATGCTTTTGTATTTATTGTATTTGTTCAGTCTTCTTGTCATTCATTTGTAATGAACAGCTGTATGTGTTCATACACTGAGGGTCACAGAGATCAAGGGACATCTTGATTTCATTCCAAAGCTAAAAACATATCATGTCCTAGACTCACCATAAATTTGCCCCTTTCTACTTTATTAGAAGTAAGGTATATGTAGACAGCACTTAATCTCTGTTCTAATATGGTGACTGGCCAACTAATCGCAACTGCAAATCAATGCATGGTCATTTCATTCAACTCCCTGTTACTTAAGGAAGCATTTCTCTGCGGAACAGTAAACGTGTAATATGCTTCTATCCTCATCATATATGGGAATAGGGACAATATGTTATGTGATATTCATCAGTATTATATATTTTTTCATATATATTTTTACCTATTATGTATTTTACCAAAGCTGCTGCCCAAGAGTAAAGCTGAGATGAATGAAAGGTTTAGCAGTAAATACTAAGAAAGTAGGGGACAAGGTACTATTACATGCTATTGTTAGAAGTATGAATTCAAACAATATCTTTGGAGAATAATCTGGTTTTTTAGACCAGGCCTATATGTATATATATACATATATAATTTTGTGAGGATTCTGCTCCTGCTCTGCCTAGGATGAGAATCACTTTGATAGACTGTGTCTCTTTTGCCCTTTACAGCCAAGTACCTTCTAATACCCCCTTTTTCTTCTGAAGCTAATGCATTTCCCATGCATATAAAAGTCGAGTTAAATTTTTAAGCCTACACAAAATGGAACTAAAGAGTGTTAAGCAATTTCACTTTAGAAAGAGACAGTATGGCTCCCTAGCCAGCAAGACTTGACTGAAATTGATTGAACACAATAGCATATCTAAATAAATAGTGCGTCGATCAGCAGGAGTCAGTGGTTAGTCTTGAAAGCACTAAAAATAAAATAACAAAAGAAGAGTTGCATTTACAGCCCCAGAAACAAATACCTGAGTTTTTTAAGTATATCCAGAAAAGGACAACCTGTGCTGGCATTTTAGAAGGCTCAGTCCTCTGGGCAGGGTATTTCCGTATGGAAGCAGTAGCCTGACGCTGGTGTATGCCCCAGTCACATAACCAAATCACCCAGCTCTGATTCTGAGCTCACCAAGGGGTAACTCTGTTAACAACAGAGCTTGCTCATAAAGAGAGAAGGCAGGACTAGACTAATATCACTAATAGTACTTGACAGTACTATTTCTTATTTTGAATTAATAAATTTACATTCTAGTTTTCTGTCAGTGTTGGTATGCTTTTTATTGAATACAATATCCCAAATTCAACTGACTCTAGGTCATCACCAAGGAGATGGAGTTTGGGAGGCTGCCAAGTGGAGAGGCTGAATCTGCCTAGGGGCCAAAGTAAATGGCAACCTGCAGGGACCTCTAGAGGTGGAGGGAACTGCCACTACCTGACCTTAATACTTATTATAAAACCATAGTAATCAAACCAGCCTGGCATTAGTGAAAGAATAGACAAATAGAATAATGGAACAGTATAGAGAGTCCAGAAATTGACCCATGTAAATACAGTCACCTTTTCTTTGACAAAGGAGTAAAGGCAATACAAGGGACGAGAGAGTCTTTCTAATAAATGGTGCTGGAACAACTGGACATCCACCCACAGAAAAATGAATCTAGATACATAACCTAAATACTTCACAATCAATATGGATCCACACCTAAATGTAAAACATAATGTTATAAAACTCCTGGAAAATAAAAGGAGAAAACTTAGATGGCCTCCGGTATGGCGATGACTTTTTAGATACAGCACCAAAAGCACAATCTATGAAAGAAAAAAATGATAAGCTGGTCTCCATTAAAATTTAAAAATTCTGCTCTATGAGAGACAATTTCAAGGATGAGAAGACAAGCCACAGAATGGGAGAAACTATTTGCAAAACACACATCTGATAAAGGAATGTTATCCAAAATATACAAAGGAGTCTTAAAACTCAGCAATAAGAAAACAGACAACCCAATTAAAAATGGAAAACAAGATATGAAAAGACACCTCACCAAAGAAAATATATAGATGGCAGGTAAGCATATGACAAGATGTTCAACATCATATATTATTAGATAACTGCAAATTAAAACAATGAGATACCACAACACACCTATAAGAATGGCTGAAATCCAAAACACTGACATCAAATGCTGGTGAAGATAAGGAGCAACAGAAATTCTCAGTGCTGGTGGGAATGAAAACATAGCACAGCCACTTCAGCAACTTCTCACAACACCAAAGATACTCCTACCATATGATCTAGAAATCACTTCATACAAACAATGGAATATTATTCAGTGCTAAAAAGAAATGAGCTGTCAAGCCATGAAAAGACACGGAGGAACTTAAATGCAAATTATTAAGTGAGAAGAGACAATCTAAAAAAGCAACCCACTTGATATATATGAAATCATATGATTTCAACTATAAGACATCCTAGAAAAGGCAAAATTAAGGAAACAGCAAAAAAAATTAGTGGTTGTCAGGGGTTAGGGAGGAGGGAAAAATGAATAAACAGACCACAGAAAATTTTTAGGGCAGTGGAGACGTATCATACACATTTATCCAAACCTATAGCTTGTACAGCACTAAGAGAGAACCCTCATTTAAACTAGGGACTTGGAGTGATAGTGTTGCGTCAGTGCAGGTTCATCAGTTGTAACAAATGCACCACTGAGGTTCAGGATGTCCGTAATGGGGAGGGCTGTGCATGTGTTACCCGGGAACAGGGGCAACGGGGGTTATATGGGAACTCCCTGTACTTTTCGCTCAATTTTTTTCTGTGAATCTAAAACTGATCTAAAAATATAAAGTTTAATAATTTATTTAAAAAAATCACTTATGCTGCAATATTGAGAATAATTTGTTCTGAGGCAAAGGATAAAGCAAGATAACCAGTTAGGAGGCTATTTCGAGGGGAAATAGGAAGTAGTTTAACGGGTTTAGAATTTCAGTTCCGCAAGATGAGAAAGTTTTAGAGATCTATTGCACAGCAATGTAAATATATTTAACACCACTGCACTAGTGAACTATACACCTAAAAATGGTTGAGATGGTAAATTTTATGTTATATGTTTTACCATGATTTTAAAAATACACATCAACAAGAACAACAAAAAAAGAGGCTCTTTCACTGTTCTAAGTGACACTTAAGGGCTCATATCAGATTAACAATAGAGAAGATATTAAGAAGTGTTCATATATTGCATAATGGAAGACAGAATCAATAGTATTTACTGAAAAATTGGATATGGAGTATAAGAAAAAGAGGGGAGTCAAGTATATGGCACCAAAGTTTTTGGCCAAGGGAACTGAAAGAATCATTAAGACGGGGAAGAGTTTGGTAAAGAAAGCTTTGAATAGAATACCTGGAGTTCAGTGTAGAAATGTTAAACATGAGATTTCCAGTGTATACTCAAATGGATATAGGGATGGATATATGTGTCTGAAATCAGGTGAGCATTCTTGGCTCAGGTATAAATGTGGAAGTTATCATTGTTTATTTAGACAATATTTAAGACCATTACATTTTGGTCCCCTCAGTGATTCTCCTGTTACTTAAAATTTTCTTTTATCAGAAAGTGTGAATCCTGATGAGTTCATTGTCTCAAAATCTGCTCAGGACCCCTCATGACCCCAGGCTGTTTTCCTCCACTTTGTTGGGGGCCTCAGCTCAGTTTGTTTCTCATGACTCTGCCTCCTGGCCACCAGGAAGCTTCTGGAAGGAAGAAATTGTTCTGCTTTCATCCTGTGCTTGACCTACGGACCTACGGACACTCTGAGCCTCACAACTGTTTCTCTTTGACCCTGCTTGTTCGTCAAGATTTACCATTGTTCACGTACGCATTCTTGTTCACAGGCAGTTTTACTCTCTGACCATCCTTTTAAATAACAGCAATTCATGGCATCGCCACAGGGCCTGCTGACCTACTTTCTTCTTGGATTTGCTGCCCTACCGTTGGTCTGTTTTACTTGTCTTCCACATGTAAAATCACAGCCTCTCTTCTCTTTACATAAATCTTTAACAAACTCTCCCTGGATGACCTAATACCATTTTCTTAATTCTTCCTATTTAAAAAAATTTTTAAGAGTTCTTGATGAAAAGAAACAATATATTGCTCAAATTTTTAAAAAGTAGCAATTTTACACTGTGGAGGGGTGGGATATGCTTGAAAAGCAGTTCGCGAGCGGAATTAGGGGTCTCAATAGGGGAAAGGAATTCCTCAAAAACTGATTCATGTGATTAACTGTACACCTTGGTAAATTCACTGAAAATCATTTAATTGTACACTTAAAAAAATAAAAAGTAGCAATTTTATATAGTTTATATGAAGGAGAAAGAATATTAGTCAACATTGTTGCTTTAAATTATAATTTTCTGTTATTTCTCCCTTATATTCAAGTATAATAACTAGGGGGAAAAAGCATTTATTT
>CAUYRT010106245.1:0-72891 GCA_963574885.1 Lepilemur ruficaudatus
CAAAACAACAAATGTTGCAGAGGATGTGGAGAGACAGGAACGCTCTTACACTGCTGGTGGGATTGCAAATTAGTGCAACCTCTGTGGAAAAGAATTTGGAGATTCCTCAAAGAGCTAAAAATAGAAATACCATTCGATCCATCAATAGCATTATTAGACATCATGCAAAAGAGCAAATGTCATTCTATAATAAAGACATCTGCACTCGAATGTTTATGGCAGCACAATTCACTATTGCAAGGACGTGGAAATAACACAAGTGCCTGTCAATTCATGAGTGGATTATTAAAATTTGGTATATGTTTACAATGGAATATTACTCAATTATAAGAAATGACAGTGATTTTGCATCACTTATATTTTCCTGGATTGATCTTGAGCCAATTATCCAAAGTGAGGTAACACAAGATCAGAAGAATAGCCTCCACATGTACTCACCATCAAATTGGTACTGAGTGATCAATACTATGGTCCTCAAATGGTAGTAATATTCTCCAAGGATTAGGGGTTGGGAGAGTAAACTCATAACTAAAGGACACAGTGAGCATTGTAGAGGGGAAGGCCATGCCTCTAACCCCTGCTAGTGAAAGGCAATGATATAAAATGTAACCAAAATGTTTGTACCCTCCTATAACCTGAAATAAAAAAAAGAAGAAGATTGTACTGCCATAAACATTCAAGTGCAGATGTCTTTATAATAGAATGTCTCATTTTCTTTGCAAACAACCCAAGTGCCTGTCAATTCATGAGTGGATTGTTAAAATTGGGTATATGTTTACAATTCAATACTACGCAATTTGAAGAAACAACAGTGAGCTAGCACCGCTTATATTATCCTGGATTGAGCTTGAGCCCATTATTCAAAGTGAGGTGACTCAAGACCTGAAGAATGGGCCCCACTTGTACTCGCCATCAAATTTGTACTGACTGATTAACACTATGGTGCTCAAAGGACGGTGGTGTTCACTAGAGATTTGGGGAATGGGGTATAAACCCACTTCTGAGTGATGTGGTGGGCACTGTGGAGGGGTGGGACATGCTTGAAAAGTAGTTGGGGAGCAGAATTAGGGTTCTCAATAGGGGAAAGGAATTCCTCAAAAACTGATTTATGTGATTAACTGTACACCTCGGTAAATTCACTGAACATCATTTAATTGTACACTTAAAGTGGAGTAAAGGCATGATATGTAAAGTATACTTCAATAAAGAAAAAAAAAGATCAGAGAAGCAGCACTGTGTAGAAGAAATTAGATTGGAAGTTAGAGAGTTTAAATTATACTCCCCCCCAAAAAAATGGCACTACTGCTCAAAGTAATTTACAAAATCAATGTAACCCCTACCCAAATACCAATGACATTCTTCATGGAAATATAAAATATATCCTAAAATTTATATGGCAGCACAAAAGACCCCGAATAGCCAAAATAATTGTGAGCAAAAAGAACAAAGCTGGAGGCATCACACTACCTAACTCAAAAATTTATTACAAAGCTATAGTAACCAAAACAGCACAGTATTAGCAATAAAAATAGATCCATGAACCGATGGAACACAATAAAGAGCCAGATATAAATCCATGCTTTTACAACCAGCTCATCTTCAACAAAGGTGCCAAGAACTTAACAACATGGAAAAAACAGTATTTTCAATAAATAGTGCTAGGAAAACTGGATAATTATATGCAGAAGAATGAAGCTAGATCCCTATCTCTCACCATACATAAGAATCAAATAAAAATGGATTAAAGACTTGAATCTAAGACCTGAAGCTATGAAACTACTAGAAGAAAACCATATTCCACAATGGAATATTATTCAGCCATAAAAAAGAATGAGATCCCATCATTTGCAGCAACACGGATGGAATTGGAGGCCATTATGTTAAGTGAAATAAGCCAAGCACAGAAAGACAAATGTCACGTGTTCTCACTCATATGTGGGAGCTTAAAAAAAAAGTGGACCTCATGAAAATAGAGACTAGATTGGTGGTTACCGGAGACTCGGGAAGGGGAGAGAGGAGGAGGAGAGGAAAGGCAAAAATAAAGAATATAAGTGTATTTATTACCACTGATCTGTACACTTACAAATGGTAAAGATGGCAAATTATGTATGTATAGTTTACCTCAATAAAAAAATTTTTTAATCAATATAGAAAAGAACTATGGACAACAATGCCATGTTAAGTCAGGATGGGGAAATAGGATTCTGAGGCCTTTTTATATACTGTCTGAAAGGAGGGTAAAGATATTAATTAACTTTAGACTTTGTTAATATACATGTTAAAATTTCTAGGTTAACTACTAAAAGCATGGAGATATAAAGTGTTTAACCTAATAAAGAAACAAAAATAAGTGAGGAAATAATCCAAATGAAGACGAAGAGGGCAAAAGGAAACAGAAAAGCAGGACAAAAAGAAGTCACATAAAATAAGTTGGAAAAAAATAGCCAAATATTTCAGTAATTATAATCAACTTAGACTAAATTTTACAGATGAAAGACAAAGACTGTCAGAATATATTTTAGAAGAAATAATCTAGCTACATGATGTTTGTCCTTATATTTATAAGGCTATAGAAAGGTTGAAAGTAAAAGGGTAGGAAAAGATGTATCAAGAAAATGCCAACCAAAATGAAGCTGGTGTGGCTATTTTAATATTAGATAAAATAAATTTTGAGGCAAAAAAGTATAGATAAAAACGTTCATTTCATAATTTTGAAAATTCAATTTAGTAGGCTCACAAAGATTCTGAGCTTGTATGAACCCAATAATATGGGTTCAAAATAAATAAATCAAAAATTAACAGAAAAAGGAATAGCTGGTTAGCCAGCATCCCGGGGAGATTTTATCACACCTCTCAGCAACTGAAAGAAAAGAAAGTAAATGATTTAGGAGGTTGTAACAACACAAGTAGCAAGCATGACCTAATAGACACAGAAAACATTACACTGAAGAATGCAGAGTCTTTTTTAAGCTTATATGGTTTATAACTACAAAATTTAACAGTGTTTTAGACAATAAAGTCTCAACAGATTTCAAAGTTTCAGTATTCATACAAACACATTATCTGACCACAATTAAAACTCAATAAAAAAATACATAACTTACAAAAACAAAACCGATAAAACATACTGCTAAAAACAAAATGGGTCAAAAATAAACCATAATGGAAATTTTGGAACTACTTAGAACAAAACAATAACAAAAACAACTATTTATCAAAATGAATGAGCTGCCACTAAAGCAGTACTTACAGAGGATATACCATTTTACATCCGTAAGTAAAAAGCAGAATGACAATGCCAACTAACGACATATGTAGAACTAGAAGTTTCATATACTCCTGGTGGCTGTGTAAACAGGAGCAACTACTTTCAAAAACAGTTTAGCATTATCTAGCAAAGCTGGACATGGGTATACCCAGCAATCCAGAAATTCAGTACCTAGGGATATACCAAGAAATGCATGTATACGGACACCATTAAATAGTAGACATGTACCAGAGCAGCACTGTCCATAATAGCGAAGCTGGAAACCCAAATGTCTTCCAACAATAGAATGGATACATACGCTGTGGCATATTCATAAAACGAAACACTGAACGTGAGTACAAATGAATGAACTAGAGCTACACACGATGACACGGTTCAAACCTAAAAATGCAATGCTGGACAAGTAACAGCTTCATACAGTGCGATTCTATTTATAGAAAATTCAAAACTACATAATATATTATCAAGGGATGAATACATAGGTAATAAAACAATAGAATGAAAAAGCAAAGGAGCAATTAATGCAAAATATAGACTGGTGCTTGTGTCTGGAAGGAGGAAAAAACATGGGATCAAGGAGGTTACAAAGGTACCAGAATTGTTCTATCATTAAGCCAAATGCTACAGGTATTGATTTAACTATTATTCTATAGACTATACAAATGCAAATGCACACCCCCTTGTATTTAGGACATTTCACAATACAAAATATTTAAGTAAGCTGAAAATGAGATATAGGTGTAAAGGTGCATTGTAAACTTAAAGAGATTGTTAATAAATCAGCAGTTATGATTTCCATGTCACTGAGGTCAAACACAATTTTCTAACTGCTAAAAACACTAATAGAAGGGAGCAAAAGCATAGATAACTTAAAAGTCATTTGGATGTTCTTAGGGAAATAATAAAACTAGTTAATACAAATCAAGCTTTGTGCTAGACATAACTCCATGAAGTAGACACCTTTTATACCCATTTTATATATGGAGAAAGAAAGGCTCAGAGAGGTTTAAAAAACTGGCCAAAGTCACCCATTTAGTGGTAGAGTCAGGTTTTATATGACTACAAAGATCAAACTTTGTTTGTGTCTCCTTCATATGAAGCTTTGTCTTTGGTCGTCTTCTTCCTTGGAATGTTTACTTGGGCTTCACAGTTGGACAAGTCTGCTCTCTCTGAGCCCACTCTGGTTGAGTTTGAGACTTGTTCAAACTATGCTAGTCAGAAAGGGAAGGCAGGCTGGAGGCTTATTACTCATAAAGGGGATAAACCAGACGTGGCTAATTATGAACTGCTCAACTAAGAAACGCTGGACATAACTTATTATTCCATTTTCATGAACATAACTTTTTCTCCCATTTTCATGGACATAGCTTCATTTTCATGGGCGTAACTTATTCTTCCACTTCCATGCAAACTATAACTGCTGTAACTTAATACAACTCCACAATATAGCAGAATTTTATATGTAAATGAAATCAAACTCTTCAGAGTAAACACCAACACTTAAAATTTTCGAGGGAATGGTAATTTTGCCAAATCTTTTGTGAAAGATTATAATTAGGCCCCTTTGGTAACAGCCTGTTAAATAATTTCCATCCTCTATCCAAGACTTTTTCTCTAACAAATGACTGGCATTTGATGGCTCTCATGGGCCTATGCAAAGTAAGAATCACAATTTCTGAGAGTCCCAAGGTTACATGTTAAAGGCCCTTAAAATCCCTACACTTTGATCACAGAGGAGCAGAAGGGGGAAAGTCAACACAGGAAGAACATTTCTCATCCCACAAAGAGGGCTTTCAGGAGCTAGAGCCAAGTGAATGAGTGACTTCCGACTAAAAGTAGAGACTTGTAGACCTGGATCCCTGGAACTGAATCTAGTCAAAAAGCTCAAATGACAGAAATTCCAGAAAGTTACAGGGAGTAAAAGAGTCAATGTCACAAGTTCCGCTTTAATGGGCTGCCTCTTTGTCAGCATGGAAGGCCCAGGTGCCACCTATATCCCTGCCTTTTCTGGCCTGGGCTTGCAGGCCAGCGTGACCAACTGGCCCGGCACTCAGGGCCCCTGCTGGAAGCAGCAGCCCTCCACCTGTCACCGCCAGCACAGCTGACATCTCTCCAATCTTGGCTCCCATACCCTGAAGCTGCCAGATCCTTTTGAAGCAGTTCCAGCGAAAGCAAAGACCTGAGTTCTAACGAGTTCTGCTGTTACACTCCATGTACAAAATAAGGAGAAATCCAGGGTTAAAACCAGGAATGGGACATCAAGTCCATGTCTAAACTGGTCACTAGCTTGCTTGCTTTGATTAAGCAGGCCAGTCAGTTTTGTGACGCCACCATTTTACTGACTCCATTAGCGGAGTCAGTAAACCATCAGCTTAACAGATTCTTCCCCTAGAAATGACCAGGAATTCGATGCAATTAACCAAGTCCATTATCTCTCTTGAAATAGTGTAGCTCCTTCTAAAATAATCCATGTGAAACAATTCCTTGTCCAAAAGAAAATTAAGAAAGGACAAAAACAATTGCCCATTTTAACACTAACAGCCAACAGATGGGAAAAGCCAGGACAGGTACAGCTCAGGGCACAGTGGTCCACATAGGGCTGAGGAAGGGTAGGCAGGTGGTAGTGAGCCAACCAGGCAGACCAGGTTCAGAGAAGGAATCCAGAATGCAAACTAGGAACCAGGAAACAGGTCCCTTTATCTTTCCTGGACACTCACACATGAGGTGAGAGACAGGTGTTTCTCCATCCACACCTGGCCTAGAACTGCAGGATGACTTCCAGCTGACCACTGGTAGGGACAAGAATCCTAGTAAGTACTCAGGTCTGGTCCCTATAAGCACAGGAGCTGGGTGGGAAGGAGCAGACAGGGCAAAGGCCCTTAGAACATGCAGCTCAGGGCTGATAAAGACAGGCCCTACCGGTAGGAGGTGGGGGAATTTGTAATAGCCACTATTTCTCAAGGGCTTACCATGGGCCACGCACTGGACAAGTGTTTCTCATCCTCACAACCATCCTGTAAGGCAGAGGTCCCCAACCTATGGTAAGTTGTATAATTATTTCATTATATATTACAATGTAATAATAATAGCAATAAAGTGCACAATAAATGTAACGTGCTTGAACTATCCCCGTACTCTCCAGTCCGTGGAAAAATTGTCTTCCATGAAACCAGTCGCTGGTGCCAAAAAGGTTGGGAACCCCTGCTGTAAGGTAAAAAGTACAATTCCCATTGTACAAACGAGGAAAGGTTCAGAGAAGTGACATAATATGTCTCAAACAGCAGAGCCAAGATTCTAACCCAGAACTATCTCGCTTCAACAGCCAATTTCTGTGACTACACCTCCCAGTTAGGCCTCTTCAGTCTTCGTCAGAGCTGCCCACCAGGGATCGTGCTGCCTGAAGAAACACCCTCTTCTCTTCCGGTCTTCTCATAACTCACTTTTTTCTTTTTTAATCTTGGCTAAGCGGAGGTAAAAGCCTTTTCTCCCATTCACATGCAGGAAAGGCCACAATACCAGAGTAAATCCACTTTTGTTGACCTAATCCATTTTAAAATAATGTGTATAGATGAGAGTGCTCTAGGAAGTTTGAAATGACTTAGAAATAAAAGGTAGTGTTATTAAAATAATTGCCATACTTGTCCAAGCAGGCCAACTCACCTGAGAATATTTTAGGACTGGAATATTACAGACACAAATGATAATGCTGATGAGGTAAAACAGCCAGAACTGCTGCATAGAGTGCTTAAGTCAACAATGCAGGTGTATAACTAAAAGTTAACCTTTTTCCTCTCACAAGCAAAATGTCCACTATACAGAGGATACCCCATATAGGACTCCTGGGGGCTGGGCCTGGTGTCAGGAGACCTGGTTCAAATCCCAGTTCTGCTTCTAACTAGATGGACCCCCTTAGCACAATACTGGACTCTTCCACTTCCCCTCTTTCCTGCCCCTCCTCTGCCACCTCAGTTTCCCCATCTGAAAGCTAATTTGCTATACCAACTAAGGGTGAGGATTTGGGGAACCAGACTACCTGGGTTCGAGGTTCTGTCTCCATCATTACCAGCCTGTGACCTTGGACAGGTTGCCTAATCATCCTGTATCTCTATTTCCTCATTTCTACAAAGAGGTCACAACAACACCTACCTGTGACAGTTAACTTTATGTGTCAAATTGACAGGGCCATGGGGTGCCCAGATATTTGGTTAAATGTTATTTCTGGGTGTGTCTGTGAGGGTGTTTCTGGATGAGATTAACAATTGGCTGAATAAAGAAGATCGCCCTCCCCAATGTGGGTAGGCCCCTTCCAATCCATAGAAGGCCCAGATAGAATCAAAGGCTTAGTAAGAATTTTTTCTTTCTGCCTGACTGTCTTCAAGCTGGGACACTGGTCTTCTCCTGTCTTCACAGTCAGGCTTGGACTGGAATTTATACCATTGGCTCTCCTGGATTTCCAGCTTGCCAACTGTGTATCTTGGACTTCTCACCTCCATAACTGCATGAACCAATTTCTCATTATATATATTATATATATAATATATAATATACATATCTTATAGGATATAGTCATCCCTCAGTATCCAGGGAAAATTGGTTTCAGGATCCCCTCAGATATGAAAATCCACAGACGCTCTGATATAAAATGGCATAGTACTTGCATATAACCTACACACATCCTCCATGTGCTTTAAATCATCTCTAGATGACTTATAATACCTAATACAATGTAAATGTATTGTTTCTATACTGTATTATTTTTATTTGTATTTTTTGTTGTATTGTTATTTTTATTGGTTTTTAAAAATATTTTTAATCTGTGGTTGGTTAAATCCATGAATACAGAGCCTATAGATATGAAGTGCTGACTGTAATATATATAATATATGTATGTGTGTGTGTGTGTGTGTGTGTGTGTGTATCCTATTGGTTCTGTTTCTCTGGAGAACCCAGTCTCCAGAGGTTACTTTGGAATTACACTACCTCAAGGTTACTTTGGAATTAAATTAGATATTACTTTTAGGACAGAGCCTGGCACATCATAAGGCCTGAATAAATATTTTATTTGGCCACTAGACATTTAACATCCCTATCCTGAGTCTTTGAAAGGGAACCTTAAAATGTGAAGAAGCAAAACATTTTTTAAAAAGCTACAGAATTGTAAAAATTTAGGCTACTTCACTTACAAATGCAAATTTCTTCATTTTCCCTGCTGTAATAGATGTGTGATTTACAGAGACTGTAGCTATGGTGACGTCTATGAAAAACTACCAAAAAAAAGGACTGATGCCAGGGTCTAAATTGCAGCCCCACTTGCCTCCTCACCTTTGGTTTTAACCACCTCTCTCTAACGCAAACGTCCAACCCATTCCTATTTAAGTGGCCTTTGAGTCTGCTGAACTGAATTAGAGCAAGTCAAGACACTAATACGCTAGACATTAATACTCACAGTTAATTAGTCAGATACAGTGCAATTCTTCTTACTGTGCAAATCAGAGAAACACCCTTTGAAAATCTAAAAGGAAAAGGGCACATCATTCTGTGCTTAAAAGAACAGGCAGAAATACAAAAGTCTTGAACTTTTCCAATTGATCTTTTACTTTTCCAGTTTCCAGAAATAGCATGGCTCTTTTTCACCATTTCTAGGAAATAAAATATCAAACTACAATCTACATTGTGGGCTGACATCATTCCTTCTCTCTTTCCAAATTCAAAAGAATGCATGGATCAGAGTAACTGTCTTCTCGGAACGCTGATCACACAAGCTGCTTTATACCTATTATGGTGGCTTTCAAATTAGATACTCAAATGCAATCTTTTTTCCCTTTAATGTACTTATCACAAGCTGTTCAAACTACCAAAAGAATCTTTCCAAGAGTGTCCATATTATTGTTTTGAGCTTAGACAATGGAAATAGGAGGAAAAGATATTTTTATTTCCCTTTAGAATCTCAGCAGCTTTACAGAGGACAAAATTATCATTGTGTCCAGAAAAGACTACATAAAAATTTTCCACTTACGAAACCCTTTGGGACTGCATTTTTCCAACACATTTCCAAAGAAAATTCACTGAAGTTGCATCGTAATTATAAGTCATCATGAGGCAGGGTCATGCAAGATGAGATTTCTCTGCTTCACTTGATCTTAGCCAAAAGGCCAGGAAGCAATCCTAGTGCTACTTCAAAGGTTCATGCCACAAATATTAATTTGCCACCTATGATGTGAACAGCATGGTGCTAGGTGTATGGGCCTAGAGTGGTGAACAAAACAGAAATACCCCCAAAACCTCCACAAGGCTGTTTTTGACAGGTCAAGGTAAGTCTGGTCCTAGAACGTGACAGTGGCTGCCCATGGGATCCTGTAGGATGCTGCCATCCCAAAGGGCACAGCACAGGTCCATTGGGGAACCCAGAAAAAAGCAGAGAAAGGGTGGACTTGATTGTTTCAACAGCTCTGGGAGAAAACTGCTTCAAAGTTTCACCATAAGTTGCTTATAAAGATGAAACTATGCAAAAATACTCAAACGTAATACCACTTTTCAAAATCAAAGAAGAAATAATTGGCCACATCTTACCTAATGAGTTATCAAAGAACAGCCTCAGGATGAGTTCAGGCCTTTTGGAGGTACAGTTTTCCTACATGCTGAAATGTTTTATTAGCCAAGGGGAAAAGATTCAGGTTACTTAACACCTCACCTACATCACCTCAAACTTATTACAGAAAGGAGTCTGTTCCAGCATTACCCAAAAATATTTTGTAAAAAACAGGCCCTATGGGAAGGAGGGAAGGAGAGAGGAAAGGAGGCAAAGAAGGAAGGAAGGAAGGAGAGAGCAAGAAAGGGAGGTGGGGGGAATACTACAAAACTATCCTCTCCTTAGAGATTCATAATGAACATTAGCTTATTACAAACCGTAAGACACCCTGAGGTTGTATGTTTTGTATCAGGCATAGCTATAAGCTATAAGTATTGGGCTAACACAGTGTACAAAAAAACCAGTCCTGGGCCAAGCGCAGTGGCTCACGCCTCTAAGCCCAGCACCTAGGGAAACCAAGGCAGGAGGATTACCTGAGGCCAGGAGATCAAGACCAGCCTGGACAACATACCATCTCTCCAAAAGAATTTGAAAATTAGCCAGGTGTGGTGTGCGTGCCTGCAATCCCAGCTACTTGGGAGGCTGAGGCAGGAGGATCGCTTGAGCCCAGGAGTTAGAAGCTGCAGTGAGCTATGATCGCACCACTGCACTCCAGCCTGGACAAAAGAGTGAGATCCTATCTGAAAACAAAAAAAAACAGTTCTGGCTTTCATGGAGCTGACATTCTAATAGGGGAAAGCAAGCAATAAATAAGTGCTATGGAGAAAAATATAGCAGGGTAAAGGAGATTGGAGTGGAAGGAGGACACTGCTATGTTATAGGGTGGTCAGCGGAGACCTCCCTGACGAAGTGACATTTGCACAGAGCCAGGAAGGGAGAAAGCTATGTGGCTTTCTGGAGGAAGGACACTCCAGGCAGAGGGAACAGTATGTGCACAGCCCCTGAGGCGGCAGTGTTTGCAGGTTTGCGGCATAGCCAAGAGGTCAGCACAGCTGAAAAGCTATGAGCAAGGGGGAGCCTGAGAGGAGATAAGATGGAAGAGGAAGCCAGGGCCCAATCACACAGACTTCGGCACAAATTTAGACTAAAATGAGACATAAGTGGAGGCTTATGAGCAGTACCACATCTGACTGGTGTTTTAACAGGACCTCTCGGGCTGCTGTATTTCACACCGAATAGATGGTGAGGGGCAAGAGAAGAAGCAAAGAGAGGGAGATCAAATATTAGGCTGCTTCGGAATTCCAGCTGACAACACTGGTGGTTTGGGTCCAGGTCACTGCAGTGGAGGTTGTGAGCAGTGATCAGAGTCTGGATGTATCGTGAAGGTCAAGCCAGGTGGAGGAGGCAAAAAAGAGAAAGATCAAGCACAATGCCAAGGGTTCTGGCCTGAATGACTGGAAGGACGGGGTCCCCCAGGGAAGTGGGGACAGGAAGAGAAAAGGCCTGAAAGCTGAGCCCTGAGGAAGTCTAACGCTCAGAGATCATGAAGATAAGGAGGGATCAGCAAAGCAGACCAAGAAGAACAGAGAAATAATGGTATCTGGGAAGCCAAAGGAAGGAAGCATCTCAAGAGGAAAGGAGTGACCCTTCCTTAAATGCTTCTGTGAGGACAATAAGATGAGGACTGAAAATGGATCACAGGAGCTGACAATGTGGTAGGTCACTGATGACCTTGACAAGAGCAAGTCTGTGGAATTGCTTACCTCTTACCAGGAGGAGTGCCTGCCTGCAGTGGGCTCCCGAGGGAGTGGGAAACTCAAGAACAAAAAGAAGGAAATTGAATAGACATTTCTCCGAAGATATACAAACCAGCAATTAGCCATTAGGGAAATGCAAATCAAAACAAACAAACAAACAAACAAAAAGCCATAATGAGATACCACTTCATATCCACTAGGGTGGCTATAATTAAAACGCAGGAAATAGTAAACATCGGTGAGGATGTAAGGAAAGCAGAACCCTTGGTCATTGGGCTGGTAACGTAAAATGGTCCAGCCACTTGGTTCAAGCTGCCAAACAGTCTGGCAGACCCTTAACAAGTGAAACACAGAATCACCATAGGACCCAGCCACTCCACTCCTAGGTACATACCCAAGAGAATTAAAAACGTGTCCACACAAAAGCTTGTACATTGATATTTATAGCAACATGGACCATAATAATCAAAAGGTGGAAACAACCAAATGTCCATCAGCGGAAGAACGGATACACAAAATGTACTATATACACACAATGACATATTACTAAGTGACAAAAAGCAATGAAATTCTGATGCATGCTACAACACGGATAAATCTTGAAAACACCGTGGTACATGAATTAAGGTCACATATTGTATGACTCTATTTATATAAAATATACAGAATAGGTAAATCCATAAAGACTAAAGGCAGATTTGTGGTTGCCTGAGGCTGGGGTCAGGGAGAATAGAGAGTGAGTGTTTAACTTAATAGTAAGTGACTTAATAGTAAGTAAGACTGCTTAACCAATACTGGGGGCAGGGGTTGCTTTGAGGATGATGAAAATGTTTTGCAAACAGGTGGAAGTGGCAGTTGCATACATTGTAAATGTGCTAAATGCCACTGAATTGTACACTTTAACACACCAAAATGTTTACTTTTATGGTAAGTCAATTTCACTGAAAAAAAAAGAGAGAAAGAATTGGGAAGAAAGGCATTGGAGACAGTCTGTAAGAAAACTCTTTCTAGGAGGTTTGCTGAAAAGAAGACAGAGACTATGGCAGCAGCACGGGGGGTCAAGAGAGGGCTTTTCTGGAGGGGAAGATAAACCAACATGCCTTTCTGTGAAGGGAGAGGAGACAGACCCAGCAGCGACAACTCAAGGGCGAGGGAGGGGACTCAATCTCCTGCACAGGCATCAGAGATGGTCCGTCTTCCAAAGGAGAGAAGGCAGGATTCGGGCAGCTGGTCAAGGCAGGGCGGGGTCTTGTGGAAATCCTCTTTCAGACTACTTGCTTTTTCTTGGGAGATGGGGGGATTTTATAAGGGAGGAGAAGGTATGAAGCAGAGTGGGCAGATGACTGTGCCAGGGAAATCGAGTGGCATCGCTGGGCAGCAGCCAGAGTCCACTTGAGGTTCATGATAATAAACTGATGAGACTAGTCAGCCTGGTGTTGTGGTTTCCTCCAGCCATAATTAGTTGCCTGGATAAAGGTAAACAGCATTGAATTTATTTTTCCATATGTTCCCCCAACATATTTGATCACACAAATCTATTAACAGTCCCAAAGAGCCTCCCTAAAATGCTCATCTATGCTTAAACAGACGATAGGGGATCAGAAAATACTAGTACTCCTAATTTCTCTTTTCTATACAGTGTAGGCAAAAATGATCATGGAGGGGCAGGTCTGGAGGTCCCGTAGGGCAGTGCAGCCATCAGGCTGGTCAGGGGAGCACCCATCAAGCGGGAAGGAGAACAGACTGGTACAGCTGCCAAGAGTCTGAGCGTGGACTCAGAGTTCTACTGCAGCGCGTGACCTGGAGCAAATGAACCTGAGATGTCGTACAAAGTGGCAGAACTATCACCTGCCTTTCAAGGATGTTCTGGGATTCCTGGTGAAGAGCACTTAGCACCCAGATTCTCACATAAAACAGGCTTGCAATCTAAGGCAGTAACCATCATTGTTAGCTAGTAAGCTCTGCCAAATCAACCACGTGAAAGGTGATACAGTCAAAACACTCTCATCTCCAGGTACCTAACCACCTGGGTACCAGGGTGGCCCCTGGGGATCTCTAAGGGTTAACATTCCTTGCGCTCAATTTATAGTCAGGAACATCATCAGTCAAGAGGTAGCTTGACTGCTTTAGCTCAAGAATAAATTGGTATTTATAGTTTCTAAGTTCACATGAAACAAATGAAGCCCTCTCCACTTCCTATAAAACAGAATATTTCACAAAAGCTTTTGTGTATCCCAGAACCGTGTTTTTAACTTTTGAAATAATTTTAGACTTACAGAAGATTACAAAAGCAGTGCAGAGAGTTCAATACCCTTCACTCAGCTTCCTCTAATGTTAACATCTTACATAACTATAATACAATTGCCAAAACCAAGAAAATAACACTGACAAATCATTACTAGCTACTCTGCAGACCTTATTTGAATGTTGCTAGCTCTGCCTCTAATGTCCTCCATCTGATGCAGGATCCAATCCAGGATCCCACACTGCATCTCCTTCTCAAGTCTCCTCAGCCTCCACCAATCTGTGACAGTTCCTCATTCTTTCTTTGTCTTTCATGACCTTGACATCTGTCATGAAGATGAACTGACTGGTCAGGTATTTTGTAGAACTTCCCTCAATTTGGGTTTGTCTAATGTTTTCACATGATTACACTGAGTTTGTGCACTTTTAGTAAAAATCCCCCAAAGGTGATGCCTTGCCCTGCTCAGTACATTAAAATAGGGGGTACAGCTCATTACTGGTAATGTGACCTTTGATTATTTGGCTAAGATGGTTGTTTTCTGGGTTTCTCCACCCATATCATATCTGATGCAAAGTGAAACAGAATTCCAGCATTTCCTAATAATAATGGAAATAAGCAGATGTTTTCATCTACATACAGCAAATGAGGAGGGTAGAGACAGGACTTGAACTCGGGTGTTCCAAGTCCAAATGCTGTCTTCTGTCCACTCTCATTACTGCACGTGGGTGTCTCTCATATATATTTATCTCATTTCAAAGCTTGTGTTTCATAAGGAAATGCCAAGGCAAATCACTCTTATAAGCCCAGAGTTTTTCCAATGAAAGTGACAGTACAAAGTACAAAATACAGTTGTCACAGAAACAGGCATTAACAGGAAGATCCCTTGACACACCATGGTGACACAGGAACACTTTCAACACCTGCAATTCATTTGCTTCAAATACAGACAGCAAATCAGCAAAGAATGAGCCAACCAAGAGTCCCCTAAATTGACAAAGTTTGGAAATAGTGCTTGAGGGCCAAAAAGAAGATCTGCAAGAAGCACAGGGTAAGTTCTCATCTGCTCTAGGAAATAATGCATACACAAGCCTTCAGATCAATTAACTCATCTTAGGCTCTCAAGAGCGCCTTGAGATAGAATTAAATCACATATTAACATCCCTACCCTACAAATGAAGCAAATGAGGCCTGAAGAGGTCAAGATTCAATACTTGAACACAGACTCAAATTCAAGGTTTCATTCATTCATTCACTCATTCATTCAACAAGCACTGGCTCCCTGCCTGTTTTCTATTGTAAGTGCTGAGGATACAGTGATACGGGAGACCCATGGTTTCTGGACTGAAGAAGTTTAGGCTTTCCCTCATTCCCTGTGTAGAGAGAGTCCAGAAAAACAGCACTTCCCCCAAACTCGTTCCCCACCCACCTCCCACCCCCCCGTCCACAGAGATCAGGATTCCACAAGCAGGCTGGCCCTGTGCTGGGTCTTGGAAGTGCGGGAGCCTGTATTTAAAGCATGAATGAAAATCATCATCCTCCTGGTTCATTCTCTTCTGTTTGCCCTTCTCATCAGTACCCAGAGCAGAGTATGTATTTCCACAATTAATAAAAGACCAAACCGGAAAAGAAATGGTGTCAACTCCACCCAGAGATAAATGAATGACATTTACATCACTCAACTAACACTTATTGAGCACTCACTATAATCCAGGGACGGAGAAACCAAACTGATGACTATAAGACAGTCTTAACCATCCAGAAACCTACAATTGGGAGGGGCTATAACCACGTGTACATACAACCACATACATAACAGCCATGGGGCAGTGCTGTTTTGTGTGATGTACCATTGGGTTTCCAATACTTAAAAACTTTGAAAAGTCACAAACTTGTCTGTTTCTTTTCCTTTTTTTTTTCTTTTCATGACAATATCCACTGACCTACACCTCAGGATCAGCCACGTGTGCCAAATATTATAAATTCAACTCAGACAGATGAGGGGATATGGGGGAAGGGAGAAAAAGGCATCTTACGGTTTGAGCAAAATGTAAGGACTGGTGTCTTTTTGTTTGTTTGTTTGTTTTAAGAGATGGGGGTCTTGCTATTGCCCAAGTTGGTCTCAATCTCCTAGCCTCAAGTGATCCTCCCACCTCAGCCTCCCAAAGTGCTAGGATTACAGGCGTGAGCCACTACATCGGGCCTGACATCTCACTTTTTAAAAGCTAATTTTAAAAGAAAAGCACAATCTATGAAAGGAAAGAAGGAAGGATTCCATTCAGCTAAGGAGATCAAGAAGAGTCTCAAGGAAGAGGCAAGTAGCTCCTGAGGAAGACCTGGAAGGATAGAAGAACATTAGCAGGGGAGCAGGTGTGAGAGAGCATTCCTAGTGCAGCAGTCACCCAAGAAAAGAAACAAGCGGCAAAGAATAAAACATGCCCTAGAAACGAAGAATGCAATGCATTTGGGAAGGAATACACACACAGAGAGCAACGGGGCTGTCTGTATCATGTGTGCCTCATGCATCCCAGGAGTCACCCTGGGATGCTCATTAAGCCTCCAGTGCCCCACTCCCAGGATTCTGATTTGGACATCAAGAGAGTGGGCTGTGGGAACCCACAGGTATGGATGGGTCTTTGAATGACACTTGGAGACTCAGTAGTAAAATGTTTGGTGAGAGGCCTGGCAGGAGACATGACAGAACATGACTTCATGAGGGAGGGACAGCACAAACACAAGTGCCTTGCAACTGCCATGATCAGGATCACACTTGAAGAGGGGAAAGAGAGAAAGAGAAAGAAAGAAAAAAGGAAGGAAGGAAGGAAGGAAGGAAGGGAGGAAGAAAGGGAGGGAGGGAGGGAAGAAAGATTGAAGAGGGAGAGGGAGATTCTTGAAGAGTGGTTCCCCACACCAAAAAGCAGCAGCAGCATCCCCTGGAAACTTCTTAGAAAAGCAAATTCTCAAGCCTCACCTCAAACCCACTGAATCAGAAACCCGGGGGTAGAATTCAGCAATCTGTGTTTTAACAACACCTCTGGGAATTCTGATGCCTACTCACGTATAAGAAGCACCTCTCTTGAGTCCCTGCTGGTGACGGTTTGTGACGGCAAAGACTGTATTAAAACTCCACTACTCCATTCCCAGCCAAATTCCCATCATTCTTGATGTTGTTCTTCAGCCTTTCTTGCCCCATAAAATGGAGGATTGACTCAAACTAGTATGTCTTTGAATTACTTACTCATCTGCTTCATAAATCACTAATATTCAACGTTTGACCAAGGTTCAGTAAATGCATTAAAATGAAAGTAAGTCAGTATCTCTCAAACTTTAATGTGCACACAAATCACCCCAAGATCTTGTTAAAATGCAGTTCGGAATCTGCAAGTCTGAGGTAGGGCCTAGGATCCTGCATTTCTAGCAAGCTCCCTGGTGATGATGCTATGCTGCTGGTCTATGGTTCACACTGTGAGTAGCAAGAAATTACGTGACTCTAGAAGTCTAAAAGCTCCTGTCCTGGGACACCATCTCCCCAGTAGCTGGGCTTTGCTCTCAGATCTGGCCTCACCCTAGTCTGCTGCTGCAGCAGCCCCTGTGCCTACAGCCCCTGTGCCTGCAGTCCCTACCCCAATCCGCCCACCCCCCTTCTGCAGATAGCCTCTGAGTCCATACTTGTTTCAGTGTAATCTCTCCCTCCATCCCCTGAGTAGCAGAGGGGTGGAGCAGGGCTTTCTGTGCCCGTGATGCCAACAGAGGGAATTAATGCACTTCCCCAACCACTCTCCTTACACTTCCAGTGGGACTTTTCCAGGCAGGAGGATCCAGCTCATTTGTTTGCAGAGCTAACTATCCATTATTTAAAACATCAACTATTAGGCTTTAGCTTCATTTGAGGCTGCAAATCGATAGGCATTCCTCAGGGCTAGAGGGACCCTTGTCACCCGCCCATGAGCTCCCTCAGTCTAGAACAGTCAAATCCCAGCTGAGACCACTGTATTAACCCAGTGAAAAAGCATGACACCTGGAGACAGCACATCCCTAACAAGTGGGGAGTGCAGGTTCGTCCTGCTACACATCGTCTGCTCCATGAGCTCATCAAATATTCTGTGGTTATGAAACGTTTATGCTAACAAAACTGCAGAGTTGCAGCTTACGACTTAGCTGGAAATAGTTACTAACCGTGGTCAGGAAGACCTAGCTTCTCTGTTACTTCAGGGTCCATTTTCTGGTTTTCCGTCCTAGGTGGTTCAGTCCCCACTCTCTTCATCCCTCCTTAAAAAGTAGTTCTTACATAAAGCTGTTTTATGAAAATCCACATAACCTCTTCAGAACAGCTCAACCAAAATTAATAAAATACTTCTGAGATACAAACCAGGATTCTTAACATTTCAGCTCAATATGTGGGGAGCAGCTTTGCAAATGCTCTGTGCACAAGATCATAAAATGATGATTTAATCACTAGGGAATATTTATCACAAATAGTGTCAGGTGATGTGCTACAAAATTTATGCACCTAAAAGCTCGAGTGTACAATATGAGGAGACTGCTCAGATGTTTTGGACTCATTGGCTCAGCGCCACCGTTTATTACGTGGAATAGGGTCTCTTAGAAGACTTCCAGCTGAAAAAAATAAAGCCATTCACCATATTAGAGTTAATGTATACACTCAACAAAGGAGAAAAAAGATAGCACCATTCTGATAACTCTTTAATGAAGGACATGGAAAAGCCCAAGGAATAATAAATCTGACTATACGGAAAAGATGAGGGGAAACAGACCAAGAATAGAAACACTTTGTGCCTTCAAATGGATCTAAGAACCACCAACATATCCATACTATAAGCAGAAACCATCAAGTCTAAAGACTGGCTAATAAAAATTTCAAGGTATGATTATAATTAGACAGCTCTCCACCAAACTCATTACTCAATGCTCATAAAGCTTGCCACTCAGCACTGAAGCTGTCATAATTTTTTTTAGGTTGGCCATTTTTATTTCCATGCTGAGAGGAAAATGTAAAGGGAAACTATAAAGAGATGCAGGGAGAGCCTCTGCCATGGAAGATAAGAGTCTGAGATAAGTCCGAGGCTGAATCTAGTCTCAGACTCACAGTGTCTACAGCGTAGGCTAAGAGGAGGCACACCATTAGCGCCCCAGTGCTTCTAGGTAAAAATCTGTTTTCGGTTATTTTCCTGGACCTCCAAACAGCTACTGTCTCCACCCCTCAGCAGCCCTAGTAAGGGCTGCATGTATTTTGAAAAATACAAAATCTCCACAAGATGCCTCTGGACACCTCATTTATATCTGGACAGCAGGACAGTCCTCTGGGAGGCCTTGGACCAACCCGGTTCTCCTCCCTTGCAACTGTACAATGTGCTGGGAATGCAACATCCGGAGATAAAAGGGGACTGGCCAAAACAGCTCAACCTCTTTTCTAATTCCACCCCCCACTCCCCAAGAGAAGCAGGACATCCTTCAATGCTTTAGCCCAGTGAACCGCTTTGCTCTGAGATATAAAAAACCCTGAGCAGGCTGCTTTCTGGGGTCCCTCAGCTGTAGTGCAAGTGGGATGTGCACAGATGAGACAGCAGTCTGCTCCAGGAAGTTCTCCTAAGCCTTGGAGGACCGGCTAACAATGAATCCTGGGCTCCTGTTGTTGTCCCTTGCTGTCTATCTTCATGTAACTTCGTGGGGGGCGGGGGGGTGCTGTCTCACTGGACTCAGACAAGTTAGTAGCCAGTGCACAGTGAATCTGCTTCACACAGACAACCTCCAGCACAACGTTCCTGCACCCAGGCACAGCAAAGGCCCAAAATCCAATTAAACTGTTCAAGAGGACAGAGCCTTGTCTGCCATCTCCTCTAGTCTACCCATCCCCAGTACCCAGAGCATATGCCAGGCCTCTGGTACAAGCTCAATGTCTCCAAAGGAACAGAGGAAAGATTCCACAAGCCACCCCGCATATGAAGACACAGCTGCATAATCTGAGTAAGGTCATCGGCTGTGTCTATTTATTAATTCAGCTAATATTTATTAATGCCTATTCTAGACGCTCAGACATACAAGCAAACAAAATAAAGTCCCTACTCTCGTGGGTCTGATATTCCAGTTGGGAAGGCAGACAATAAGCAAATAATGCATATGTCAGGTGGTGATCACTGCTACAGAGAAAATCAAAGCCAGGTAAGAGGGGTAGGGAGCTCCCTAGAGTAGGGTGGTCCCAGGAGGAAACCTCTGGTGAGCGTTTGAGCAGAAAGCCAAGGATGCGAGAAATGCAGCCATGAAATGAGGGAGGGAAAAGCAAACCAGGCAGAGGGAACAGCGCACACAAAGACCCTGTGAGGAGGCCAGATGCAGACAGTATGAGACACAGGAAGTGGCTGGAGGTGACAGGCAGATCCTAGGGGGCAAATTCTTCAAACTGGGGATCACAACTCACCCGCGAGTCACAAAATCAATTTAGCAGGTCATAACCAGCACCTTTAAAAATGAACTAGACCAGAATGAAATGGAAGATACCCGTGTGCAGTGCCTATAGCGAGGCTCAATACTGTTTGGCGACACTGGTGACGGGAGTGGTCGCGTCCGCGCTGTGCGCCCCTGTGCAGTGCCATACATACGTCTTCCCACACCGAGCGACGACCAAAAGTAGGAAAGACGTGCATGAGGGACGCGATAGGTCTGTGTTGTCCAGTAAGGTACCCCCAATTACATGTGGCTATTTAAATTTAAATTAACAAAAATTACATAAAATTTAAAATTCAGTTGTTCAGTTACATTAGCCACATTCAAGTGCTCTGTAGCCACATGTGGCTGGTGGCTGCTACACTGAACAGAGTGGATTTAGAACATTTCCATCAGCACAGAGATGCTCTCCTAAAGAACACAGTTATAGGGCATTCTCTCTCCAAGTTTGTGACTCCCGTAATGTCACCTGATAGAATCACAGGTGTGTCCAGAATGAGCAGATGAATGGGTTTTCTGAATAGAAGGCTCTGAATTTATATTGTCCCATAATCCAGCTGGCATCCAGCTGGAGATAAAACTAAAATATGCTGAAAATCACCTTGACACCTCCCAGCCACACACATGGGCTGGCAAGAGTCAGTCTGCCTCAATTTCCTTTTCCAGAAAGTAATTATTAATAAATAACCACCCATTGTTTGTTTGAATTACAGTCATCCCTTGGTATCCATGGGGGATTTGTTCTAGGACCCCCACGATATCAAAGTCTACAAACGCTCAAGTCTCTTATATAAAATGGGGTAGTATTTGCATATAACTATGCACATCCTCCTGTATACTTAGGGTTTTATTTGACATGGGTCTCCCTGTACCACTCAGGCTGGTCTTGAACTGCTGGCCTCAAGCAGTCCTCCCACCTCAGCATCCCAAGTAGCTGGGACTACAAGTGCATGCCGCCCTCCCATATACTTTAAATCATCTCTAGACTACTTATAATACCTAATATAATATAAATGTTACGCAAACCATTTTTACAGTATATTGTTTTTTAATTTATTTAACTGTTGTATTGTTATTTTAATTTGTTTTTTTCAAATATTTTTGAGCCATGGTTGGTTGAATTGCAGATACAGAGGGCCAACTGTGTAAGGATTTACTAGGGATAAAACTACAAAATTTATGGAATCTCAAAGAGCACTTCAGGAATGGGACAGCTGACAAACTGTGGTGCAACAGTGTAATATTTAAAAATCTGTTTCCAGGCCCTGTGGAAGAGCCAAAACCAAATCCAATGAAGGCACAGTAAGTACTCCCATATGGGACGCTAATGACTACCAATCAGGGTCATCATCAGAAGTCCTGCAACCCAAGAAGGAGGTGACACATTACATGAAAATCCATAATGTATGGGCACCATATTCATAAAACCCAGTTGCATGTTATGCAATCCAGTGTCCAATACAGTGCCCAGAACACGGCAGGCACTCAATAAATATCTTTGAATGAATAAACAAATGGAAGGTTGAATATGAAATGTATAATACCCTGTACTAGCCTAACACAGCCACAACTTCATTTCTCTTTCTGAACCAGAGCAAGAAGCAGGATAAGGTACACTTACCTCGCTTAATACTTCACCAGTTTTATCAATAATACACAGAGGAAAGAAGCCATAAAGGAAAAGAGTCATTGATTTGGCTACATTAAATGTCAGACATCAAAAAATACCATAAAAATTAAAAGGCTAATGACAATTACCTTTTAATTGGGAAAAATACCTAAAACACATGATAAAGACTTAACATTATATAAAGAGGTCCTCTATAAAGAGGTCTTAAAATCATAAAGATGTAGTAATTTAACAGAAAAATTGGCAAAGGATGTGAATAGGCCCTTCTCTCTCACACACACACACAGATACACTCTCTCTCTTTCTCTCTTTCTCTCTTTTTTTCTCTCTCTCTCCTCACAAATAGCTATAAACACATGATAAAAAAAAGTTCAACCTCTCCACTGGTACTCAAAGAAATGCACATTAAAACAACAATATGATACCATTTTCAGCTATCAAATTGGCAAAGGTCTTTTGTTGTTGTTTTGCTTTTTAATGTCAATACCCAATGTTGCATGGTATGGAGAAATGGATTCCCTCCTACACTGCTCATACACGGACAGAAGGTAATTTGATAACATGTGTGAAAAGCCTTAAAAATGTGCACCACACTTGATCCAGTAACTCTATTCCAGGAATTGATTCTAAAGAAATAATCAGAGATGTAACCAATGATTTATATGAAAGATACCCATCACATGTTTATGGTAGGAGAAAAGAGAAGTCACCTATAAATCCATTAATAGAAGGAAGATTAAGTGAACATATAGTTCACTTACAAGCCTATGACAGATACTATACATCATCTTTTTAAAGTTCTTTTACAAGATTACCTAATCCTCCATAGAATATTCATTTCATAAATTACCATATTATAGGATATACTTCATGTTCAATCCATACTACATACGGCTTAATTTCTGTATGATTCTAAAGGCATTTAGGGATGTTGCAGAACTCATTTATAATGATGATCTTCCTAACTACAGATTATAATTATTTAACAGACTTCTAGACTTATGTGCCAATTGCAAGAGGCAGTTAATAAAAACACTAGTAGCAGATTTACTGAATCAAGAAACTATAATGTCACAGATGCTTTGCCAATGGCCATCTCAGAATTTTCCATGGCATTTACAAGGAATTTAGAATATTCTGTTTCCATAAACAAGCAGATCCTGGAGATTCCAATTCTTACGTGTCCTCACACACAAATCCTTTGTCAGACCCCTACTCTGATTTCTTTCTGTAAATGTGAACACTGTAACTAGAGACACGAGGCAGATTCAAACATTCTCACCCTCAGTGACAAGACAGTCTAAAAGGACAAGTATGCAAAGTTGGATGCAGCTGCTAGACCTCAGTAGGTACAAAAGTCCACACCAACAGTTCACATAGACCTCTTAAGATGTTAAGATTTTCATTATAATTGTCACTTTCTTTGTTTCTCCAGTGCCTGAAATAGTGCTTGGCCTGTTAATAAGGACAAATAATAATTTATCCAAAAAATAAGTAGAGATGATTAACTACATAGATTGTTCTATAAATAAAAAGAGCCAGGTAAGGTAGCACGCACCTGTAATCCTAACTACTAGGGAAGCTAAGGTGAGAGGATCACTTGAGCCCAGGGGTTCAAGACCAGCCTGCACAATATAGTTAGCAAGACCCCATTCTAAAAAAAAATATAAATAAATAAAATAAAAAGACCAAAGTTATCAGAAGTTTTAAATATTTACGTATTTTGTTAGTGGTACTATAACAATCCTAAATTAGAAATTGTTAAGGGGACACATCTTCTCCAGGAATTATTATTCTAAATCCAACAAAAATCATGTTCCATAGACCACTCACGCTGCAGAATGTTCAGAAGTATTCTTCATAAAAGGATTCCATGTTCAAATAAGTTGGGGAAATTCTACAGCAAACAAAGCAAAACTGGTTTCTTTGCTGCCAAACTTCTCAAGCTTTAGAAAATGAGAGAATTGTTTGTCTTCAGAAAGAGGGTATCTGATAGTGCCTTTCCTTAAACCATCTGAAAATGAAATGCTTTGAAATGGGGAATCTTATGGAACTCATGTTCCCCAGAGTCAGCTGTGCAAAATCTCATATTCCTTCTTTGAAAGGCTTCAGATCCACCAGGTTCTGAAGATCACGTATTACTTTGGCAGTGCAGTATATTGGTTAGGACTGTAGCTAGAATCGGACTTCCTGGGTTCAAACCCTGTCCCTGCCACTTACTAGCTCAGGCAAGTTATGTAACCTCTCTGCATCTCAGTTTTCTTGTTTGTGAAAATGAGAGAACAATGGCATCTATCTCACAGTAGATTATGATGCATAAATATTTGTATTAATATTTAATCAGTTTACATAATATTTCAACAGATTAAGAAATCACAATAACAAGTCAAATAGACATCAGCACATGTAGGAACAAACACAACTGATTCCCACCTGGCGGGAAAAGCTATCAGCTTTCCAACCATGGGCAATCAGCATGCCATGCCAGCAGCCATAGAGCAAATGACCAGCACTAATTAATGCAGTCAGCTGGTTAAGTGGAGGAACACTAGCTAAGGGACTCTACTACACTACCACTGTGTACTTCAATACTAACTCTAGAGCACCACCCAAAAACACCATTTCTTGCCTCCTGGTAGCATAGTCCGGCCCACACAGTCTTATTTATAGCAAGTCTGTAAGGGTGTTAGTAATTCAGGGAATGTCTATATTAACAAGATTTAGCCAGTATACTTAGTCTGCAAAACAAGCCCCAAGAATAATATATATAATTCTTTTTACAATTTGGATAGATATAATAGGAGTTATTCATATAACAACCAAAGAAGACAAGTTTCCAATAGCCATTGGAGATAATGTTGGATAAACATAATAGATTTTTCTTCCTATGTAGTTCATATAAAATATTCATGTAAGAAGTAGAACATTAGCTGATTTAAACATCAACATTTTTATTGACTATAACATAGGCTTAGAAATCTTTAACTCTAATGGAAATTAAATGCTTTGCATTAAAGATGTTTCCTACTCTGACCTTTAAACATTAAAATAACTAGAAGCACCAGAAAGCCGAAATGAGAATCTTTCACTGATGTGATGCTACGTTTCAGACCTGCAATTGTCAGTAAAAAGATATTCCACCTTCAAGGTCAGAAGTACAAGTCATCCTGTGAGCAGCTAGAATAAAGGCACTGCTGAACCACAAGAACCCTCTCCCTCACCAGGGAAGCAAGAGAAGACTCAGATGGAGGATGTCCTGTGTGCTCTACATCCATCAAGTCTGAGTCTCTGAGTCTCTGACTTGGTTTCTCAATAATCCTCAGTGATACCTGACCTGTGCTTCAGAACACAGATCAGCCTTACTTCATACAAATGCAATGTTCCTTCAAATTAAATAATGCTGAATGACAGTTGCAAAACTCTAGGAGAACCAGCTCTTTTAAAGGAAAAGTACAACAAACTCTCCTCTTTTTTTTTTTCTTTTCTTTTTTTTTTTCAGAGACAAGGTATTGCTCTGTCACCCAGGATGGAGTGCAGTGGCATAATCAGAGCTCACTGCAACCTCCAACTCCTGGGCTCAAGTGATCCTCGTTACTCAGCCTCCTGAGTAGCTGAGACTACAGGCACCCACCGCCATGCCTGGCTAATCTTTTTAAAATTGTTTTTAGAGATGGGGTTTTGCTATGTTGTCCAGGCTGATTTCAAACTCCTGGGCTCCCTGCTTCAACATCTCCAAGTGCTAGGATTACAAGCACTTGAACCAACCATGCCCAACCTCCTCTGTCATTTAAAAAGTTACCTGCACCTGCATCTCTACCATTTGAATTTCACAAATCAGTGAAACAAAAATTAAATAAAAAATAAAGGCCGGGCGTGGTGGCTCACGCCTGTAATCCTAGCACTCTGGGAGGCCGAGGCGAGTGGATAGCTCAAGGTCAGGAGTTCGAAACCAGCCTGAGCAAGAGCGAGACCCCGTCTCTACTAATAATAGAAAGAAATTAATTGGCCAACTAAATATATATAGAAAAAAATTAGCCGGACATGGTGGCACATGCCTGTAGTCCCAGCTACTTGGGGAGGCTGAGGCAGAAGGATCGCTTGAGCCCAGGAGTTGGAGGTTGCTGTGAGCTAGGCTGATGCCACGGCACTCCACAGCCCAGGCAACAGAGTGAGACTCTGTCTCAAAAAAATAAAAAATAAAAAATAAAAAAAATAAAAAGGAGAACAACAAATGAGACTGAGCAATGAACCAAGAGTTTCCAACTGTTAATTTTGCCAAGCAAGGTCATTTTAGAAATTAAATTAGAACAAAACCACCACCACCACCTCAAAACCCTACCATGCACTAGCAGAGATGAGCACAATCTGGCCGGCTTCCAAATGCCTTATCTCCCTCCAAAAGATTCACTATTCCCCAAACACATCTCACAAGTCCCTACTTTTAGTTTTGCTCGTGCTGGTCCCTCTTTCTAGAACTACATTCTGCCTTCTCCATAGACCCAAACCCCACAGCTACTTCAGCTACTTCAAGGACAAAGTCAAATGCTACCCACTCACTATGCCCATCCACGTTCCACATGTGGAACCTAGTAGAATTTGAAGTGCAATATTTAAAGTGCAGTGTAATTCCAAGGGGTGAGATGAGGTCATAACTGAAAAGCCAACCTCAAAGTCAAAAGCCATGAAAACTGAAAACACTGGAAAGCAGAGTATGAGATGGACTGAGGCAGGTGGTTCAGAACCAAGATGGCTATTAACGTCCCTTATAGTAAGAAACGTGTTACAAGACCTGATCAAGGCACTACCTCTAACTAGCTTGTGATAATAGCTACCATTTTTAGTGATTTCCCAGGCACTGCCTAGGAACATGACATGCATTATTTCATTTAACCCTCACAACTCTTCGAGGAATTTAACACCATTCCCATTTACAATTGCAGTCTACATCAACAATGCGGTTAAGAGAGTTGCCCAAGAGCACCCAGCTAGTAAGGGGCAGAGCTATGATTTGCACCCACCCCTCTGCAATTCCAAAGCCTGTGAGAAATCTTTCCAATACAGTCCATTGCCTCCTTTAATAGTAACTTCTCTAACCCACTTAGCTTTCTTTTCCAAAACATGAAGGGGTTGGCCTTAGTAATTCCCATGGTTCCTACTCCAAATCTACCATTCTACATTTCCATAAAAACAGACACAGACAGGGCCACGAACAAAGAAAAACAAAAGAAAGTAAGGCAGTGATAACAGACACAGAGGAATATCAGAAAAGACAAAATGTTCTTTGTGGCCCCCACTAACCCAGAATCCCTTGGGGGTTTTCCTCTGACTGTTTTTAAAGTGTTTTTCCTACTCTGAGATGAGTGTAAGGTAACTTTATATTGCATTGAGTTTTCCTTCCAAATCTCATCTCCAAATGCCCTGAGGACCTAGAGAAAACCGTCATGGAAATAAAAGTACAAGCAGAGAGCAAAGAAGTGAGAATGCACCAGAAAATCAAGCTTTCGGGTTTTCATTTTAAATGGAAAAAGGAATGCATGATAATGATCACATGAAGTCATTTAAAAGGGTGTTTTCCACAGAAAGAGTGTAAATGAGTGAGGGGAAGAGAAAGAAAAAAGCAAGCTGAATGACCTTAATTTAGCAACTGATCTTTATTGATTTTCTTTCACCTTCTTACTTGATTCTGGGAAAGTCACAATCCACAGCATGTGACATTAAAGCCTACCCTTAATGAAATTAATGGATTAACAAAAAATGTCAGTGAAGCACAAAGGAAGAGGGAAATATCTCAGTAGAAATACTTTAATCACTAGGAAAACCAGCAAGAAAAACAAGACCTCGATGGAAACTTTCAGGATAGTAAATGTCACTCATTTTCCTTTCCTACAAAAAGCCCTTTAGAGAACAATACATTATGAACCATCACCTTTCTGATGTCTGATGAAAGATTTTGCAAAGCCATCAAACCAATACTTCCATACACTAGATCCTTAAATAACCTGAGATTTCACGGTGTCAGTGTCAACAGGACTTGGTTTCAGGGATGCAGGGGCAGTGTTGACACTCTTTCCAAAAGGTTCATAAACCCTTCTAAAAAACAGAAAAAGCAAAGGCACACAGATGCTATGATTCCTGCCCCTCCCTCCAGCATCATTCACACTTTTAACCTCTTGACTGTTGTGTTGACCGCAAGAAGGAAAAGTTTCCCACACATACAGTTTTTGGCCTTTTCTCGAGCCCAGTTTAAGGGTAGGGCACCTAATCTCAAAGACGGTGTAAGAAGCGAGGCAACCAACTCCCTAATGAAGGAAAGTCTGCAAGACTTCCTTCACCTTGGACACATAGGGCTGGGATGTAGAGGTGTGGAAAAACTTGCTCACACAAGGCATTTAGGTGCAGAAAGCTCTCCTAAGGGTTTCGGAAGCTCTAAGATTTATGTATATAATATTAGATTTTAATATAAGATTTATATATATATAAAAATATTAGAGTTGGAAGATATTGGAAATCATTGAATCCAATTTTGCCGATAGGGAAACACAAACCAAGTGGTTGGCCCAAAGCCCAAAGCCAAGATCATACAGATGCTAAGTGACGAAGTCCCCTGCACTACACTCCCAGCTCAGAATTTGGTTCTCTACTCCCCTTGCTCCCCAGACCCCAGTTGGTTAAAATAACTTCCCCTCTAGCTCTAGAATGTATTAGCACAATTATTACATGTTTTAGAAAAGAAGGGACTGCAAAAGACACTTTCCAATCTCTGTTTTGTACATAATAAATATTTGTTCCGTATTTTAGAAGAATAGAATTCATTGAGATTCTTTTCCTCTCCAGAAAATAGATAATTAAGTAACAGGGTGAAATTCCTATTATCCTAACAATCCTCAAGAAGGAAACTATCTTGTTTAGAAGGGGAAAAATCTTGAGGATGAGCTTCTTGGGCTTGGAAGGTGAGACCCTGCAGGCATGGGTCATTCCAGATGGGAAGTTGGCCAAAGAAAGCTCAACAACTCATGAGGAATTTGGGAGTTGGGAAGGAAAGGGAAGAGAGAAGATGGGGAGATGAGAGCAGAAGGCTTGCGGCGGGGCTTGTCTAAGGTTATTAGCATTGGCCAGGAACTGTTCGGAACAAGGACACAGCATTTACTTTGTAAAGCCATTCGCCTTCCTGCAGTACAAATCCTCTGGACTCCCCAACTCTCACTAGAATCTTCTGTGTACTTGTAAATGCTGAGTTCAAGTGGGTGGTTTGAAGAATTTAAGAAAAAGGACTGAAATCCACATCTATCTAGACAAACATATGAAGAGCAAGGATGGAGAGTCCCTAAATTCAGCTACTTCATTGAAACAGGAGCTCAAAGGCAGAAGTGAGGGCTAGAACTAAGCTCCTGAGGAATTTGCAGGAATCACAGAGCATCACACCTCCACCAGTAGGCAACAGGGGGGCTAGAGCCAATCTAAGTCTGGCTGAAGGGGCAAGAAGATCTCATCTGATGCCTGGGTGTATGAAAGCAAAGGTTACAAAAGAATTACCCCCAAGAATGAATAATACAAAGAAGCAGCAGCAAAGTAACTGCTTCCTGGTAGGTGCCTGATCCTTTTCAATTAGATTCGTGAAAGAAGATGCAGTGGGAGCTAATCCGTTTGATGCAGCTTGAGGTTAGGGAGCTTAAGAAAGAAGAGAGCAGGGCAAGGCACAGAGCAAATGTCAGGCGTGCCCTGAATTTCAGGGGCTGCGGCCCCTGGGGAGCTTTGCTTCTCTGCCTGGAATCCAACACAGCATTAGCAAAGAGGGTAGGTTTGGACTCCAGCTTCCCCATCTACAGCCACCTGTCCTTAGGAGATACGAGGTCATACGATTTGGACCAAAGATGATTTGAAAACACAGGCACCCAGTGGAAAAGCCCAGGGGTCGGGGCTGCGGCCCCGCCTCTACACATGCACACTCGTGTTGCCATATGGCCTGTGCACGTGTGAAGCATAAGTCGGAGCCTGCAGGAGCCCCCTACCCTCCCAGCCATGCTGAAAGCCAGCCAAACAAATGCAAGCCACTCTCGGTTTCTAACAGAAATGTGAACAGCGGGTGTGCTGGGCCGTGGGATTCTAGATTATTTTGTTCCCTCTTCTCTGCATGCTGGTTTTGGGGGGAGCAACATGGTTTTGTTATATTCACAACAACAAAAAATAAAATTGTAATTGTGTTACTAAAGTAAAAAAGGAAGGCTCATCCCAGTGAGCATTTGTCATTCTTTGTTGTAGTAAAGAGTTAGCTTTGCTACAACTGCTGGAATCATTCACAGGAGTGATAAAATAAATAGCCATACTTCGAGAACCCAACACCCTTCCAGTAGCAGATCACATCCATCAGCCTCTTGACACAGAGCTTTCCCCTCTAAAAACGGGGCTGATGATACCTGGAACATGGGTAAGATTCTATTCCTAATGCAGCTTTTGGTTCCTTAGAAGCAATGCACTATATAAAAACAAAACTTGTAGGGAGAAACAGAAAAGACATTACTAGGGGATATTTAATCCAGAGTTTTGTATTAATTTATTATGGCAGTTTTGGTTGACTTCTGTTACTCAAAACCACTGTTTAAGAATGTTTTTTATTTTAATAGATTTAGGGGGTACAAGTTGAATTCCGTTATATATATACATTATATACTGGTGAAGTCTGAACTTTTAGCGTACCCATCACCTGAATAGTGCATATTGTACTCCACTGTTTAATAATTTTGTAGCTCAAAATAATTTTGGTCACCTTATAATGCCTCTTCTGTTAAATCCCCACACACCTCCTCCCACAAACCTAAATTAAGTTTTTCTGTTACATATTTTGGCATCAATGCATTGATATTTATTCTATTCACATCAATGCTTTGGTGACGCTCCTGTTTTTATTCCTCATTTTTCCTTTTTAAATTGAAAGATCCATGAGGTTCAGCTGAGCTAAGGCCAGGGAAAATAAATAAATAAGTAAATAAAAGGAAAAAGAAAAGAAACATCTATGGGGCAAGAACATTTATTCTGTTCACCACGGTTTTTCTTCATTCCTATTACCAAGGGCAGGTGCTGAATAATGGCTTGATATAAACCAAAAAAGAAAAGAAAAGAAAAAAACAAAACATTTTCTGGACTGTTATTTTATCTGACTTCTAAAAATTTTTTTGAAATAATTTTTATTTTTCATTATTACTGTAATTACACACATCACACACAGTTCATTTTACCTGAATCCTGCCACAGCACCGTCTGTTCATGACCTTCACGTCCTTTTCTTTATATTGTTTTTTTCTGTGAATTGTCTGTACTTACCCGACTTTAAATGAAAGTTTTATTAAAACTCCTTCACCAAGTAAATCCTTTTTATGTGCCTCACCTAGCTTTCCACCTTCCTGTATGTACAAGAGATTTAAAGGATCCACTTCACCCTCCCTGAGATTCTGCAAATATTAACTTCATTTAACAAACAAGACAGGCCATGTCAGAGATCCGGCACATGAGAGCCCACATTCAAAATAATTATCACTAATTTCTGTGCCTGGGTGCATGAGCCGGGAGACTTCAAATCCCACTGAAAATAAACTATCTCAATCACTAGCTATGGGCCCATTGCGGGACTCTTGTGAAGCTGAGTGCTAAGAAAGTTTCTCTCTCCCAGAAAAGCACAAGTATGATATACACTAAATTTAAAAATATAATTTCAAGAACTGATAGCCCCGCCTCCGCCCCACCCCGGCAAGGACAGTGTTTTTCAAAGTATGAATTGTGATCCATTAGTGGATCATGAAATCAATTTAGCAAGTCATAAGCAGCTTGGAAGGAAAAGGAAGACAGGGAGGTAGGGAGGGGAGGGTAGCAAAGGGAAAAGAAGAGGAAAAGGGAAGAGAGGTAATCATAAGTATTTCCTGATCCTTTTTTTTAGTTGCGGGTCCTTGCGTGTGTGTATGTGTGTTTATGTGTGTGTATGGTCAAAACGTAAAATGTATTCTTCCTGTGCATGTCCATCAAAATAATTTAGAAAAGACTACCCCAGAGGTTCATAGACCCCTGACCCAAATTATTAAAGACAAAACTGTCATCTTACTTGGTTGCCAAGACCCTCAGAAAAGAATATTGCCTCTTGTGTGTGTTGTAACCAGAAGGAGTACGTGCCAAGACAGAGGTGTGAAACAGAATGCCGAGTGAGGCATCCCAAGCAATTAGGCTCTCTGCGCGCAGGGCACGAGGACTAGAGCAGGGCTCTTGCAGTGAGAGGAGGCCCAACTTTATGCCACAAGCCAAAGTTCACTAACTCAGATGATGCAGGAGCCAGGCAGGTGGCACAAGCAAATGAAGCACACCCAGGAGGGTGGGGTCTGGGACTAACTGGAGAGGATGTGCCCTGTCAAAGGGACATAGCTGTCCCTCTGCTCCAGCCAGCACATGGGAATGCAGCAGCCAGGGCCAGGGCTTCTGGTTTCCGCGATAAGTCAGAAATCTGCATCTTCATGTGGAACCTTCTGATATTTAATACAGGCAAGTAAAGCCAAAAGAAAATTGCTTTTATACATAGTGCAGGCTAACCCTGTGAGTCAAATAAAACAGATCTGTGAGTTTTCAGCCTGAGGCTGAAGAAGGAGATATGATTTATTTTATGATTTAGAAGGATCCATGGAGGATGGACTGAGGCGGGAGCAAGGCGGGACACAGGCACAGGGCAACCAGACAGGAGGCTACAGAGCTCATCCAGATGACAGATCGAGGGGGCCTGAGTGAGGGTTGTAAGAGGAAGCAGACACGGGAAATATTAAGGAGAAAGAACTAACAGGAACAATCAGATGTGTAGTGTGAAAGAGGAGGAGTCTAGGATGCCTCTGCGGTTTCTGGCTTGGGTGGCCGAACAGACACCTCCACTCGCCAAGACTGGGGAGACAGCAGGACGGCCAGGTCAGGACGTCAGGCAGGAAACAGCTGAGCATGAGGTGACTGGAGACCAGCTAACTGGAAGTGTCCATCAGAGAGAAGAACAGGGCTGGAGTGCGGAAGAGACTATGGTGGAGACGTATCCTTGGGAATCGTCCACACCTAGACATGGTAAGACAGAAGAGAAGGCGGCTAAGACAGAACCTCCGGGCACACCCACATTTAAGGAGTGACCAGGGGAAGAAGGGGCCACAGAGGCCATCTGTTCAGAAGGGACACTGGGTGGCTGGAAGCGGGCGAGGAGGCTCAAGGAGAGTCACTGGGAAGCGCCATCTGGAGAGATGGAAAATGGCTCTGATGAGGCATCCATGAATAGACTGCAAGTGGCACTGAAGACCCTGCTGAGATGGGCAGCGTTGGGCCAGCTGACTCCAGGGATGCTGGAAACAAGAACTGTAAAGGCACCGAACTACCAGCTGTATTTTTATACATTCAGCGGCATGTGGGCCGGGGCAGAGACAGCGAATGGCTGACTGTCCCAAGGCTGAGGGCGTGCGGGTTGAGAAAGACGGAAAGACAGGAAGCTGAGACATGCAGGGGGATCCTGACGTTGCTTGGACTGATGGCCGGACTCGGCATGGAGAGAGACGTTTTGAACAGGGTCAAATCCTCAATAAATGAAGCCAGGCACCTGCAAAGTCAGAAGGTGACAGAAGGAGAGGGAAGGCAAGAATCTCAATGGAAGAGGAGGCTCTGTAGGCAGGTGGAAGAATAAAGGTAGCAGGGAGAACCAGAAAAATTCAAAACAGCTTCCCACCCACACATTCCAGTTAGTGCCAGAAAATGACAACCTCATTGCAAAACCCAAAATACCAAATAGCAAGCCCCAAAATATCACGCTATTCACCCGGTACCTTCCTCCCCTTCCACTTGCAACCTATTCTCCCCTTTTCCCTCTCCTCCGCCTATGCTGTGGCCCTCCCAATGACAGACAGGGACACTGCTCCAGCCAGGGCATGGCGGACACAGAGAAAAGACACTCAGGCCCCTGCTCTCTCATTAATCAGCTTAAGTGACCATGAACAAGTCATCTAATCTTTGTGTCTGAAGTCATCCAGAAAAGGGGGCTTATGATAGTCTTTCTCCCCACCACCAGGTTGGCTTTTTAGAAAAATGAGAGTCAAAGCAGGAAAATGTTTTATAGGGCAATTTTATTCCTTAGTCCTATTGGTGGTGCATAAAGCTGAAGAGGTTGCCAAACCCTAAAATGAAAACCAATATTATTTGGTTATTTAATTTAACCAAATGTTTCTTTTCTGGGCCTCGGTATCCTATTTATAAAAAAAATAAGGAGATGGATTAAATGACTGTTACCTGTCTACCCAGCATTTATTTGTTTGTTTGTTGCCCTCGAAAGGATTTCCTCTGTGCGCCAATGCCTGGTGGCATTTCTTTGACCAAGATTCCCCCAGCCTAAGCCTAGTGCATTATAAATATTTACAACTATGCCCTAACACCTAACAATCCCTACAGATAACTGGCATTCAGTAAATGTTTGGTGAACAGGTAAGTGGCAGGAGTCACTTAGATATAGTTAGTGGCTGCCCTGACAAATGATCTGGACACAAGAGTAATGGTATGTCTTTAGGTCAAAGAGAGCACAGTCCAGGCACACAGCAGGTGCTCAATGATTACTGTTAGTACAAGAAATCTATTGGACATTTTAAAACTGAGTGCATAGGTGCAGGAAATTTTTGACACCCACCTCAAATCCAGTTCTCTGGTACAAATTTATGAGAATTCCATAAAGAGTAGCTGGAAACCAAAACATGATTTTCAATATTGCCAACATAAGAAATGTAGTGTGGCCACCAAAGGCAGGGAACAGGATGGGTCCTTGGGACATATTCATAATTCACCAAGGTCAAAGGGCAAGTTCAGAATCATATCCCACAGCATCTGAATTTTACACAGATGTGGCCACAGTGTGACTCTGGCCTCTGTGGTTTTTAAGGGTTGAAACAAGAGCAAAAGCACAACTGATTACATGTTTGTGTTTTGAAGAATTCCATAAAAACTCCCTAGAATTCATGACAATGTAGTTGAGTCTCAGGCATTATGGGGCCATGGAGGAAGGTACAAAACACAATCTAGGCAATTCTCATTATCCACAATAACAGCAGATTGGAAATAAATATCATCTAGTGTGTGTTTGAAATCTGAAACGAGGAGACACAAATGTGGATACCACCACGGCTAAGGCCACGCTCACTCACACCTCCACCCTTCGTGGCCAGATCCTCCTACAGAGATGGCAGATGTGAGTAGTCTCTGTAATGCATACAAGAGGTGCCTATCAGGTACAACTGCTTTATCTCATCCTGGGTTGCAACTGGCTGGGCAGAGGAGGAGCAGCACAGTCATGGAGGGCACTTAGCTCAGCAGTGGACAGGAGCGCAGGCCGTGGGTTCAGAGGGATAGATCCAGCATCGTGCTGCGTGGTCCTAGGCAAGTTACATCACCTCTCCAAGCTTCAGCTTTCCCATCTGCAAAATGTGACTAATTATAGTTCTTGCCTCATAAGATGTGTGCCATGAGATTAAATGCCATAATAAGCACGTCAGGCATCCAGCATGGCATCAGGAACATGGTAAATACTGACAAAATAAGTAGAAACTATTACTTTTACTACAACTTAGATGTCACAGAGTTGTTCAGTAAAGATATTCTACAGTTTTAGACAATTCAAGCAAGAAACGTTTAAAGATAATTTTATTCCACAATTTCCACTGTGCGTTGTGGCTAAGAATATATTTCAGAAGCAAAATGCCAACTTCTCGTTTAAAGATTCTATTGCTGGTGTGTGATTCTCTAAGACCTGCTCTGGTAAAAATCAACAACTCAGAAGTTCCCCAGGGAACTTCTTAGCACCATCCTAGCTCAAAGGTCCCAAGTCACAGACACTCAGTAGTCATTGCTCTTTCAGGCAGATTCTTAGCATTAGGGACCCCAGTAGTCCATTCCCATTGTAACCTAGAGTAAGGTGGATGCTGAATTTGACAACTCAGTCCATTTATTCTCTACACCACTTATTTTACACCTGGAAACTTTAACCTTTCATATTCAATTAACTATTCTCATGCACTATGTCCTTGCAAGGATTCCTTAAAAGCACTATTGGTACCACTTTGGGTACCACTTTGGGCACTGGCCTTACTTAGCACATCATGCATGTTCTGTAAATATTTGATTGGTTGATTTCTATACATCTATAGGTACCACTGACTCTTAAAGATGTGCTGTACCTGAAATGCCAGAGCCAAAAAGACTGTCTTACAAATTATTTTTTTAATAATGAATACTAAATTCAGAACATATTAAACGTCTTTCTTAAAGATGGCTTGAGATAAGCAACAAACCAGTAAGGAATCAAAAGTCAATTTCCTATCAGCATGAGTGGAGTTAGCTCCTTTCCAGCAAGGGCTAGCTTTACAATGCTCTTACCTAAAAAGCTAAGCCCATGAGGTAAAGGAGCCCCAACAAAGAGAACAGAGTGTTACGAGAACATGACCAAAACATGGCCATGTCCTCCTTCCGTCTTCATCTTTGTCATTCTGAATGCACAAAACTGAGTGAGTACAACCTGAAACAATTTCCATGGTTTGGGAAAGGATTTAAAAAAAAAAAAAAAAAGCCCAAGGTGGGCACAGGTGACTCAGAAGAGATCTCATCAGTCAGCATGCAAAGCCAAATAAACCCTGGAGGGTGAGGGGGAACAGATGGCCAGTGGGCAGCAGGCAGAGCCAGGGGGATTCAGACCCATGGCCCTTTGGATGGCATTCCACCATGGGAGATGCCCTTGTGTAGGAGGTGATGTCCACTTCACCAGATGGCCAACTCACCTCCCAGAGTCTCAACCATCGGGTAAGCTTGGTGACTTACAAGAATTTTGTCTTACCTGAAGAAAGAAAACCAACAGAGGATAAAACTGCAACTACTGCAACCCTTGGGATTAATGAGAATAGAATCCTAAAAAGGACATTTGAATTATTTTCTAACAGTTCTCTGGTTGCATGGCAATAAACCAGCAAAATTTAGAATAGAGAAGAAAAGTCTTCCTTCCCCCTTCCCCACAAAAAAAAAAAAAAAAAATCTTAGGACTTTATAAACACTAACTGGAACAGAAGGAGCTGAAAATTCCTAAAAGAAGAGGCAATTAGAAGACATAACTGATTACTAAATCATTACCTAAGACTATATATGAAACACAAAAATTGCCCGTAGTAGGTCAACTAGGAAACCATGATGGATTAGGGTTACAGATGTCTTTATCGAAGGCAAAACACAAAGGATGAAAGGAAAGACACCAATCCTATCAATGGCTGTGTTACACTGCTGGGATCATGGGTGATTTTTCTTCTTTTTCTAACTAGGCTATGAGTGGAAGAACAGTGAGTGACAATGCAGGAGCAAGCAGTGTGGCGCTCTATCCATGGGGAGGGACTAGTGCTTTTTTTTGTTTGTTTGCTTGTTTTAAACCTTCCAGCCCATGATGTCCCAAACTGTCTTTCTACAGTGCATGCCATCTGCCACTCACCATGTAAGTTCAACCACACCCAAACTTGTGTAGTTCCTGCTCTATGGGACAAGTCCACTGACCACATACCCAGATGTCCCAATGTCTCACTGCCATAAAAGTTCCTAAGCTTTTAGTTCCTGTGCTCATCTCCCCATAAGCAACGTGGACCACTAACACTGGTATAGAGTGGATGCAGCTGTGACGTTACTATTTAACAGCTGACCACCAAACTGGAACTTCTAGCATTCCAACCAGATAAAAATCTGTATGGTTGAGGCATTAATGCAGGGAGTCTGTAAATGACTTTTTCCTCCCTTCAAAACTTTAATTTATTGTCATTAAAAGGTTGCCTTGCAATACATTTAAAAAACAAGAGAAAAAATTTTCACTTTTAAAGAAATTATGATGAAATCTAGGAAGGAGAGGAAAGGCCTAAAATACACATCAGTTCATTATTTGAAGCTTTTAAATGAAAGGGGAAAAGCACATAGAAAGTTAGCACTATTGATAAGTTAAAGGGAGCAAAAAGAGTAAGTTTAGCTGAGTCCCCTTCACTACTCCCCCTATGTTAGGCATTGTCCAAGTTACCCAGTGTGACAAGAACAACCCCCTCAAGTCACACTTCTCCACTCAACCCCCACTCAAGGTCCCCCTTCAGATTACCCCAACTCATCACATTAATCCCTTCCTTTAACAATACTTCTGCAAATATTATAATAATTTATTTCTTTTAGTTATGTGTTTATACATCTCTATTTTTATTGTATTTTTCCATCTTCTCATGGACATTTTTCTGGCAAAAGGGATTCAAGCAGAGTCTGGGAGAAACAAAGAGACCTGTCGCTAAGCTGCTGCAGTATCAGCAGCCCCTTCAATAAATGGACAGGTGGGTTTCCCACAGCCTGCTGGTCATACGATAGGACATACTTCATGCAAAGGTAATTACACTTCCTGCCCCACAGAACACTGGCGCTATCGCCTTAGATTGCCCAGATGAGGTCTTCAGGCTGTCTGGTCCCGTAACAACTAGCAAAGATGCGATGCCAGGGATAGCAAGACGTGGAGAATTTTATTTGAATTCTTACAGGGAAACGAAAAATACAATCAATTCCTTCCAGTTAACCTCAAACCCGCCCCCAAATAAATCAGAGAGTCACAACAATAACAACAAAAAAATTGCTTCAACTGTACCACAATCAGGAACTCAAACTGTAGGAAAATTATCAGACCTTCCACCCGCCATGCTGTGTACCGCTAAAAGATGTCAAGGTGACTCCGAAAATAACGCTAACTTTTTGACATACAGAAGACAGCAAGATTACGATCCATTTCAAGTACAATTGAGTTCAATAGAATCGGAATTTGTTATACACAGGAAGAAAAATCTTACCTCAAAGTAGCAACCATTTGTCTACCAAAACTACAAGAGATTGAAAACAACTGTTTTTTCACCCTAGCAGTGACCAATGAGAAAATATGTTACATTTTCTCATCAATATATAGATTAAAGGGAGCTCCAGAAAAATGCTGAAAATGACAGAAGAGAAAAAGAAAATAATTTTCACATTTACCCTTCTTTCTAATCCTGTGGCTACCATCATTGTTCAAATCTTAGTACCCCTTTCCTGAGATAGCGCCCAGCCTGCTAACAGTTCAGCACATAATAAGCACTACCTGAATATTAGCCGTTATTATTGCCAGGGGCAAAAGGGGGAGTCATTCACATAATCGGCAAATACTTGTTAAGCACCTACTGTGTGCCAGACACTGTTATAGGTGCTAGTATACAACAGGGCACAAAACAGATAAGTTCTTGCCCTGTTGGAGCTGATATTACAGTGATTTGAACCTAGGCTTCCTTATCTCCAAGGCCTATTGCTGTCAGAGCAGAGATTGCAAACTCAAATGCCTCAGGGGCCAAGCAGATGAAAGACACAACTTAGGTCAGATACCAGCTGGCTGTTGCTTCTTCTTTCTGGGCTCACTCCAAGATTACATGTCCCAGCCTCTCCCTGCAAGTCAGTTTGGCCAAGTGACGGAGCACTAATCCGAGGAATGTGAGCAGAATGGTGCACATCACTTTCGGACCTGTTCCTCTTTCTCCGTCCATCAGCCGGATGCAGACAAGCACAGCAGCTTTGGGAGCCACACGAGGATCTTGGGTCCCTGAGTCACCACTTTGAAGAGAGCTCCCCGTCCATCAGGAACACTCATTTTGCCTTTATGGGAGTGAGAAGTAAACTTCTATGGCTTTAAGCCTTTGTAGATTTGGGTGGTGGCATGTTACCGCAGTTAGCTCATCTCAGCCAACGCAAGAGTGAAGCGGTACCAGTGAGGGCTGTGACAGATGCCCCACATAGAGGCACTGCTGTCCAGCTTCAGTAAGACTAGCATGGTTGATCTTCTGATTATTTCAAGAGAACCTACAAATCCTGATTTTTTTTAATGGAAAAACTCTTTATTTTTAAATGACTTTTTAATTCTATTTGACAAGTGTTTAATTTTTGAAAACACATCTGTAGACAGAAGCCAGCCCCCTGGCTGTGAGCCCTGCACTACTTCCCACTACCAGTACTGTGCTGTCCATAGATATTTGTTGGCAGAATTGTCAAAAAAGGTTTTGTCTTGTTTTAGACAGGGTCTTGCTCTGTCGCCTGGGCTAGAATGCAGTGGCATCATCATAGCTCACTGCAACCTCAAACTCCTGGCCTAAAGCAGTCCTCCTGCCTCAGCCTCCCAAAGTGCTAGGATTACATGTGTGAGCCACTGTGCCCAACCAAGAAAGGTTTTAAGACTAGGAATAACACAACAGGTTTTTATAGGTACGGGGAAAACATACCAGGAGATTCTCTTCCTTTCTTTATACACACCACGGGTATCCTGTATCTATCATGCATGTGCAAGACCCCGTGCTAAAACAAATAAGACATGATCCTAGCCTTTAAGAGAGTGGCTCTCAAGTTTTAGGGGTTGTCTGCAAACTTTCACACCCTAGAATTTAAACTGACTCCACATTTATCTGACCCTTCAACAGTGTAAGCAGCACCACTTCCTGCTCTTCTTCCTGAGCACTGTCTTCTACGCTCAGGAGGCAAAGCATTCTCGCTTGTTCCTTAGCGCTAGTTTGACTTTACAGTATATTCTTCCCTCTTACTTTGAGCAAGTTGTCTCTCTAGCCCCTGAGCTCATTGTTTCTTCCAACAGACATGGCTGTAACAGTATGTGTCCCCAGTTACAATGAAAACCGTTTTTAACACATGAATCACAGTTGTGAAAGGGTTTCCAGGACCCCAGTTTCCTGGGGATTACCTTACGCAAACCCCGGCGCTAAGCAATACACAATCTGATGGAGGAGACAGGCCAGTAGACCATCAAGGATGGTACAGAAGGTGGAAGCAGAGAGGACAGCATCTCACTCCTGCGGCGGAGGGCAGAGTGCACGCCAGGGAAGCCACCTGAAGGAGTCATGCTTCAGCTGAGTCTTGAAGAAGTACAGATGCTAACCAGGCAGACAGGGCTGGCAAGGGCTTCCCAGGCAGAACGAATAAAATGGAAAGGGCATGAAAGGGCTTTTGGAGGACTGCAAGTCTGGCTATAGTGGCAGGTATGAGTTGGAGACGGTTCATTCATAAAGAACCCAGACTGCTAAGCCATGGAGTTGAAATAAATGATAGGGAGCCACTGAGGGGTCTGGGCTGATTTATACTTTACAAGAATCTCTGGCTGGAAGATGAGACTGGTTTGAAGGGGGCCAAGACTGGAGGCGGGGGGCCAATTAGGAGACACAGCTTTGGCAAGAACACAGACCAGAAGGAGGGAGGATCTGAAATAAGGCAGCAGAGACAGAAAAATGCGAGAATGATGAGAGTGCTCAGAAAGGCGATCAGCAAGATTTAGTGGCCAACTAGATGAAGTAGGGGAGAAAAAGAAAGGAATCTAGAATGATTCTCAGATTTCTGACTGCAACAAATGGGTTGTGGCTGTATGCGTTGAACTAGGATATACAGAGTAAACGCAGAGTGAGGAGCAAGACTCTGGAGGAGGAGAGTGCACTTCCAGGGAGAAATGCTGAGCTGTCGGTAGCCACGGGTGGAGACGTCCAGTGAACAGGTAGGCATGGGTCTCACCCTCAGGAGAGAGCCGAGAGTTTTTCACATCCTTGGTAAACAGGTGGGTGTTAACCCATGAGTCTGAATGAGGTTTTCCTGGGAACATCTACAGAACAACAGAGTGAAGGGGGTGAGACAGCTGCCGCAGGAGTTAGCAAGTGGGCAGTTACTGGTGACCGGCAGGATCCCTTCCCCTCTCCATAGACGATGGAAAGGGAGTTCAGGAGCAAAGGAGACAAAGAAATGGAGGCAGTGTAAATGAGAGGACAGAGCAGGCAAGAGCTGGAGGCACAGAGGAGCTTTAGTAGGTGACTACTATTGCCTGGGCAGTCAGAGAGGCAAGGGAGAAAATTCACTCAAGGAATCTGAAGATCAGTGTAGGATTCCTAATGCAAATTAGGGTTCTCCTAAAATTTGGAACTTTCATGCCAATGGAGTTTTATTTCACTATTTTTCCAGAACATACCATCCATGTCTCCTCTTCATCCAACTCAGCTGGCAGATAACTGAATGTCAAGGTCACCCGTTCACCTGAAACCACGCATCAGCCTCTGTTGCTCTTAAGACGAAGGCCAGCACCCACAGCAGTCTCCCTGGTGATCTGCTCCTGCCTCTCTGCCTCGTCCACTGCTCACTTGCTCTCCCCTCCGTTTCTGCCCCCCACCCACACGGGGACAAGCCACGCTCCTTCCCACTACAGAGGACCGTACACACTCCTCCCTTGGCCCCAAATCCCCGCCTGGGCATCTCCAATCCATCCTTCTAGATTAGCTCAAATGTCACTTTCTCAGGAAAGCCTGCCCTTACCCTCCTCCTCCTCACTCACCAAGGCGAGCTCCCTCCCTCCTTCTCCCCCAGCACCCTGGGCGTCCTCTCCATAGCACCCACCTATCGGCCTCACATACTCATTCCTACAAACGTATCAGTTCAGACAGTATTTACTGAGCACCTGGATGTGGCAGACACTGGGCTTCCCCTTCACAGTATTCACCTCCATGGGGAATCATAAACAAGGAAAATCAATTTGGAAACAACAGGCATCATTATTTAAGACTGCACAGTATATCATGACTGTAGGGAAACTATGTGTCTTGCAGTGGTAGATCTCTATTGTGCGTTTGGGATAGACATTCTTTTTTTTTTAGAGACAAGAGTCTTGCTCTGTCATCCAAGCTGGAGTGCAGTGGCACGACCATAGCTCACTGCAGCCCTGAATTCCTGGGCTCAGGCAATCCCCCCACCTTAGGCTCCCAAGTAGCTAGGACTACAGGTGTGTACTACCACATCCAGCTAATTTATTTATTTTTTGTAGAGATGGGGTCTTGCTATGTTGGCCAGGCTTGTCTTAACTCCAGTCCTCAAGCAATCCTCACACCTCAGCCTCCCAAAGTGCTGGGATTACAGGTACATGCCACTGCACCTGTCCCTCATTTTTATCTTTTGCTGCAGAACAAAGAAAACTGGCAATTTCATTGTTTAAAATTTTTAACAACCTACATGGTATAAAAACTTAACCATGGTGGAAAAAAAGATTAAATAGTGGTTGCATAGGGTTGGGGGGGTGAGTAGGGAGGCGAATGTCTGGAAAGGGGCAAAGACAAATTTATTTGGCGAGACAGTCCAGGGATTTGAGTCATACAGGTAAATACATTTGTCAAAACTCAGGAATATATGCTTAAGATTTCTGTATTTCATTGTGTGTAAAATTTACCTCAAAAACAAAGAACCATAAACAAATACTGAAACCTAATCAATGCCAATGCATGCTAAAGTGCGTAGGACTGAATACTATTGATGTCTGTAACTTACTTTGAACACACCAAAAAATAAGATGAATTGATGGATGGATAGAGTCACAGATAGATACATGATAAAGCAAAATGTTAATGTACTGTCTAGGGGGCAGGTATATGGGTGTTCTTTCAATTTTTCTGTATGTTTAAAATTTTCATAAAATGTTGGGTGGGCAGGGCAGGACTGCACTGGATGGCTGAAAAGACACTTACATTGTAGTCAGATCTAGTTTCAAATCCCAGCTCCACCACTTACAGACAACGTGCCCTTAGGCAATTCGGTTTCTTAACCATTCTCTCAATCTCTGCTTCCTCTGAGCAAATTGGCAAGAACTATCCGACAGCATTAGCATAGGGATTACATTCGACCCTGATCCAGTGACTGACACAATAGTAGCTGTTCCATAAATGCTAGTCTTCTGATTCAGAAGTCAACATGTTCACAAAGTAGGACACATCTTCAATAAAACATAAAAGTAGAATCTTGTAAAAAAAAATTTTCTTGCTACATCCCAAGGGAAATCAAAAGAATAAATTAATTGTGCTATTTTTATAGGTAAAGACACTGACCTTCCATCAGTAGGACACCTGCAGTTCCATGTCTAAGGAGAGTGACAGATCTACATTGGTTGCACTTCTCCCTCTGTCTCCTAGTGGCCAACACCAACCAAGGCTAGCAACACAGTCACATCAGGAGGAAGGATGGGGAACACTGGCAGTATTGTGACTAGCGCACTGAAGCCAAGACTCCCAATCTCCTTCCCAGATGTGCAAGGGAAAAGAGCCTACCAGACAGGCCTTGAGATCTGCTAAGGTGCCTGACACACTGTTGGAGGTGGTCCTCATGAGATTGTCTCGGCTTTCAGCATAATTACATGAACTAAGAGATGGCCTTATGATCATCAATAAAGCCTCCAGTTGAGACTAATAATGTGTATTCAACTGAAAGATGTCTAATAGGCCACCACATGGACTTTGCTCTAGATTTGAAAGGTGGAAGAAAGGAGTCTGTTCATGACAGCAGCAAATGAGGAGGAGGTGCTGACATCTGGAAGCAAGGAAAAATTACACCTTTCAGTGCCAGAAAACAAAAACATGCCCATTCAAGAAGATGAGGTCTGACATCTTAAATTCAGTAAAAGGGTTAATTATATGTCACAAGGGAGACATCACCGTCAAAGGAAAATGCAATTTTTTAGAAAACATCGCTCTGTGCCTACTGGATTTTACGGTTAGAACTATATACAGTATTTCAAACTATTTTAGACTGCACACAGCCAATCTGCCTTCCACCCTCTCTACCTTGAAATTTTACCCCCTTTTACATAATTACAAACCCACCTAGTTGACTGGCCTATTAAGCCTAGACATAAAACTCCTTGGAGACATTGTGCACTTACCGTGTAAGCTGCCCTGCCTCTAGCTTGAACTCAGCCATGGACAGAATATTCATACCATGGAAATTGGCCAATGCTATAAATCAGGCCACTTGTCATTGTTGTTTTTCATAGAACCAGCTTACCAACACATGAAGCTGTCTTTTATCGCTATGAGGGAGGAGACAGATTTGGGGAAGTTTGCCCTGCCCACACCATCTCATTTAAAATTGATCTCCATGGTTGAAGGAGGGGTCAGATGAAAAAGCCACTTTTGTACCATGTACACCTTCTCCCCTGGCCTCTGCTGATCAGCTGATCCCTAACTCCATCAGCCAGACCGAGCAACCTGATTCCCCCTTCCAGGAATGTGGAACTGGGACAGAGACCAGATGGTAGGCTCTTAAACTGAAAGGTCTTGCCTATTCTAGCTGCAATGAGCACCACCGCAAGCAAGAAGCCTCGTGCAAGGTTTGGTGTTGGGAGAACCAACAGCTATGGGTAAGCACAGATAGCCAGTCCGCAGAAAGAGACAGAAGGATGGACCGAGCTGTAGGAAGAGGGAGAAGCAAGAGGCACTGGGCCCACGAGACACAGAGCCATTCATCTCACCTCCTAGTGTCCAGGAAGACAATGTAAGAAAGCAGAGAGTGGGCTGTGGCATCAAAATGCCTGGGCTCAAATATCACCTCTGACAATTACCTGGGTGACACTGGACAAGTTACTGTTAAGTTCCCTCATCTGAAGCATGTGATAATAGCAGAACCTACTTCATAGGGTTGTTGTGAGAACCAAGTGGGCGCATACAAATAGTAAATGCTCAAAAGTGTTAGCTGTGGTTTCTATCAATTAATTACAGTGTCCACGTGGCCCAGTTAAATTTCATTCCTGTTCTGAATATGTCACATGATATTTCCCCTGTGGCCTAGGGCCCCAGACTTGAGCTAGTTTTAGTTGTGTAGCTAAGTGATCGATCTGTCCCCTGGATCTTAGAATAATGTGAAAATCCCTAGAGCACTGCGTGACCTTTAGCAAATCATTTCCTCAACCCTCTCTTAGGAGCTGGTGTGAGATTCAGATAGGAAAAGAAACTGAAAGTTTCAGCAACTGTGAAGTGTTACACCACACCTGGAGACCGTTATCCTTGCAAGGAAAAGTAAACATTACATTAGCCACAAAAACGGAAAAACTTGTTTAAAATATTTTTATTGCTGGACCAGAGGCAAGAAATATTCCCCAGCCCACTGAAAAAAAAAAGGTTCCGTTTTTGTAGGATTCACCAGCTTGATGCATATGTTCATCTCCAGTATTAATAAGATAATAACAGGAAACTGCCAAGGACAGCTCTAGGTGCTGATTTTCGAATACATTTCCATCCAGTTTAATTATATTCAAAATAATGCTCCTAATCCCGATCCTCCTATTCTTTTCAAAACAAAGACTTCTTATTTGATAATGAAGGATGTAAGTTTGGAGATATTTTTGCTCAGCCCTTTTCAACAAGGATTTATGAGCCACACTATTAATTTCAACACATTTCCTTCTCACACTTCCCATTTTTCTTCAGCCTCCCTGGTTTGCTGCTGACATTTGGTAAACAAAAAGACAAGTGACAGGGGAGCAGCATTCATTCCCAAGGACAGAGGTGGAGGGATAGGTCTCAGAGTCCTAGTTTTTCATTCTAGCCACTTAATTCCATATTGCATGTGGAAGAGTACAGTTAGAAATATTCTAGACCTTCTTATGCACTGGAACTGCATAAATACCAAAGCCATTTTGTGTTTCTGACATCAGGAGATTTCATTTCAAGCTAAGAATAGATTTAACATATATAAATCTAAATCACATTCCCCTCTCATGGTTAGGACACACTGGGCAAAGCCTCGCATGAATGGACAGGAGGCAGGTGCGGCAATGACCTTGGACGATGCTTGAGGCAGCTACTCGGCCTTATTTACATCTATGTTATTGGTTAAAACATGATGGTTATCCCCATTCTGCATGGTGTTCAAAAGGGTCCATGATTTTCCTTAAACATCTATGGACGTATCTTCCTAGCCAAGGAATAGAGAAAATGGGAGGAATAGTCTAAGGAGATATTTTAACTCTAGGTTTGAATCTGACCTGTGGTTTTAAAGCTATTCTCCTTATAATAAAAGGCTTTTTCCATGTTTCCAAGATTTCAAATTCTCTCATGACAAAATTTAGTAGGGAAAGAGGGCCACAATATATAGTGATAAGCGAAAAAAGCAAGGTGCTAGTATACTCTTTGTATCTTAGAAAAATAAGTGAGGGTATGTCTATAGATGTAAATATTTGTATGAAGAAAGTTCTGGAAGGACCCATCACACTTGCTTGACAGCATAACTCTAGGGAACTGTGAGGCTAACATAGCCTTTGCGTTTTACTGCATACACTTGAGTACTGCTTGAATTTAACAAAGTGTATGTTACTTTTATAATTTTTGAAAAGCCAATGAAGATTGACAATATGCCAATATTTATCTTGGCTTCAAGTTGGAACTATAACAGACAAATATGGGAAAACTCTTCCCTTTTCAGAGTGAGAATTCTTGACTGGGCTTGGCCACTAATGCAGGAAGAGGCAGGAAATGAAGTTGATGCAACCTTCCCCTAAACATCTGCTTACAGCTCAAACACACAGTAGAAGATGTAGGAAGAAAGCAGGATCCTGAGGATCTTATTCATAGATGGGAAAACTAAGGCCCTGGAAAGCAAAGTGTCTTGATAAGGAACAGTAAGCCATGGGTGACTTTAGTCTCCTGAATGCATCCAGCACAATTTCCCCTCCCCTAGGCTGTCCTGCCTGACCTTAAACCGAACCTCTGTGGTGTCCACTGGTATCTCTGAGAATGATGAAATGAACTTGAAGTACTTGATACTTTTTGTTTCACTAAAGAAACCCTTGAGTGATCTTCAATCTTATCTGTAAGACCACAGGCATTAAGGAAGAAATAATAATTCTACACAAACATTTCCATAAGATAGAAGAGAGAATATTCCCCTATTATTTTATAGGTCAGCATTACCCCTATACCAAAACCAGACAATACATTTCAGGAAAACAAAGCTACAGACCAATATTCCTCATAAACATAAGACTTTAAAAATTCCTAACAAAAATATTAGAAAATCAGACCCAGCTGGAGCACACATCATGACTAAGTTGGAGTTTATCCCAGGAATACAGATTGGTTCAACATTCTAAAATCAACTTAGGTTGTCTTTTTACAGACTAAAGAACAAAAACCTTGTGATCATCTCAACAGATACAGAGAAAGCATTTGCCAAAATTCAATACCCATTCATGACAAAAATTCACAAAAACTATAACTAACATCATTCTTAATAGTGAAACATTGATGTTTTCCCCCAAGGCTGGGATCAAGAAAAGGATGCCTACTCCCCATTTCTATTCACCAATGTACTGGAAGTTCTAGCCAGTGCAATAAGGCAAGAAAAAGAAATAAAGGGCATACAGATTTGAAAGAAAGAAAGAAAACTGTCTTTATTCACAGATAACATGATTTTCTATTTAGAAAAATCCAAAGATTCCACAAAAAGCTACTAGAACTAAGTGAGTTTAGAAAGGTCACATGATACAAGACTAATTTTTTTTTTCTTTTAGAGACAGGGTCTTGCCTGTCATCCAGGCTGGAGTACAGTGAGGCAATCATAGACTCACTGTAACTTCAAACTCCTGGCATCAAGAGATCCTCCTTGTTCACCCTCCCAAGCAGCTAGGATACAGGAACACACCACCAAGCCCAGATAAGTTTGTTTTATTTTTTGTAGAGACTAGGTCTTGCCATGTTCTCAAATTCCTGGCCTAAAGTGATCCTCCTGCCTTGGCCTCCCAAAGTGCTGGGATTACATGCATGAGCCACTATACATAGCCATGGTTAATATTTTAAAATCATATCTCTATATACTAACAAAGAAATGTTTATAGTACTGCTTACCAAAGCACTGAAAAACATGAACTGCATATGTACAAATTTGTATGCTAAAAACTATAAAACACTGATGAGAGAATAGAAAAAAATAACTAAACAAATGGAGAGAGGTATCATGGTCATGGATCAAAAAATTCAATGTTGTTAAGGCAGTGATCATCCCCAACTGATCTAGATTCAATAAAATCCCAATCAAAAATCCAACAGGCTTTTTTAATAGAGATTGACAAGAAGATACTAAAATCTATATGGAAAGCATTAAGACCTCAAATAGCCAAAAATGTTTTGAAAAAGAAGAACAAAGAGTATGCCCACAATCTGACTTTAAGACTTACTATACACGTAGAGCAATGGAACTCAACCAGGGGCTATTTTACCTCCCAGGGGAGCATTTAACAATGTCTGGAGACATTTTTGGTTGTCATAACTGAGCAAGAGGGGAGTTATTGGCATCTACTAAGCAGAAGCCAGAACTACTGCTAAACTCCCTAATGCACAAGACAGGCCCCCACAACAAAGAACTGTTGGGTCCAAAATGTCAATAGCGCTGAAGTTAAGAAACCCTGAGCTAGAGAAATCAAGATAGTGTTGTATTGGCATAAGGAAAAACCAGAGATCAATAAAACAGACTAGAATCCAGAAATAAACCCACACATATATGGTGCCAAGGTAAGTCAATAGAGCAAGGATAGTCTTTTCAATAAATGGTGCTGGAACAATTAAGCATCCATATATAAAAAAATTAACCTTGACTCTTACCTTCTACCATATACAAAAATTAACATGAAATGGATCATAGACCTAAAAGTAAAAATAAAAATATAAAACTTCTAGAAGAAATCATAGATGTTTATGGCATTGGATCAGGCAAAAATTTCTAAGCTAGGACACACACAAAAAAACACAAATCTTAAATTAAAAAGTTGATAAAATAGAGTTAACCAAAATTTAAAACTTCTGGTCTTTGAAAAATACAGTTAATAAAGTGAAAAGACAAGCCACAGACTAGGAGAAAATATTTGCAAAACACCTATGTGATAAAGGACTTGTATCCAGACTACATAAAGAAAGCTCAAAATTCAATAATAAGAAAATCCAATATTTTAAATGGGCAAAAGATTTTAACAGTCACTTCAAAGTAGAAATATAGATGTAAGAACATGAAAAGATATGCAACAACATAATTAGTAATTACAGAAATGCAAACTAAAACTGCAATGAAATACCACTTACCAGCTATTAAAATGGCTGAAATTTAAAAGGAAAAAAAAAGCTGACAGTACCAAGTGCCAGTGAGGACACAGAGAAGCAACTAGAATTCTCATACTTTGCTTATACGGGAATGCAAAATTGTACATCTGCTTTGTAAAAGAGTTTGGCAATTTTTTATAAGGTGAAACACATAACTCATACATGACCCAGAAATCCCACTCCTAGGTGTTTGCCCCAAGGGGAATGAAAACTGCCCAAAGATTTTTATGCCAAAAGCTGGAAATAACTCAAATGCTCATCAATTGGTCACTGAATAAGCAAATTGTGGTGCAACGGAATACTATTCTGTAATAAAAAGGACAGCATTAGTGACCCTTGCAACGTGAATGATTCTCAAGAGCATTAAACTAAGTGAAAGAAGACACAAAATATTACATACTGTACAATTCCATTTCGATGACCTTCTGGAAAAGGCAAAACCACAGGGACAGAGAACAGACTCTGGTGGTTGCCAGGGGCTGGGCATGTGGTGAAAAGGAATGACTGCAAGGGGCAGGAGGGAACTTTGGGGGGTGAGAGAAACGTTCTCTGTCTGGATTGTGATGGTGACCCATGATTGCCTACTTCTGCCAAAATGCATCATACGGTGCACCTACAAAGGGTGAATTTCACTGTACGTAAATTATACCTTAATGCACTTGACTTTTAAAAAGGAACGCAAAAAACTGGTGGCTCATGAGTGCATTCTCTTTGTACAGCATGACATTTCAAAAATATGAATTAACTGGTGAGATCTGAAAACAAGGAGATTCTAAATAAAGATTCAACTTTTCTTGAGAAGTCAGAACTACAGCACCCTGAGCATCAGTCCCTTGCAGGCTGCCGCCACGCAGTGACTGCCTTTTTGGGCAAGGCAGGCATTTTGTCTTGCCGCATCCCCCAACCTGACCTAATTCATGGAGGTACTCTACCCACCTGACACTGCACCTGAGTGAGGGTTTCTTGTCCTGGTGCAGGCTGCTTGAGGACAGAGGCCAGGCCTGGCTTGTTCTCACTATACCCCTAGTAACTAATGAAGAGCGTGGCACATGCCAGGTGCTTGCTAAATATTGCTGAATTAATGTGACTCATTGCCACCTTCCCACCAGCTACTATCACTGATATTTACAACACCCAGATTGTTAACTGTCCTTTGGTCCTGAAGTCCCCAAAGAGAATCACATCCATGGCAGTCATCCCATGACCCAGAATAATGTGTCCTCTGTGTGTTTAGAAATCCCCTGTAATATGTTGTCAAGCAACGAAAATGTTTTAGGATCATTCCAACTATTCATTTTTGTCTGGAGAAGAGTAGAGCTGTTGTTTGTTTTAAAAAAAAGAAAAGAAAAGAAAAGAAAGAAAAGCACAATATGGGCTTGAAGGTTAATGAAAACGAAAAAGGAAGTGTGCACATTCATTTTGAATATTCTCAGATCATATTCTAGTAATTTAAGACTTGAGATAAGTAAGCTTCTGAGAGATTCTTCGGTTGTCATCAGAATTTCAGGATCTCAAGTTTCCACTGTGATGGTCAATTTTAGGCAGGGGATATCTGACTTCTGAGTTTTTTGTGTGTGGGGTTTTTGTGGTTTTTGTTTTTTTTTTTTTTTTTGCTGTTTTTTGTTTTGAGACAAGGTCTCACTCTGTTGCCCAAGCTGGAGTGCAGTGGCATAATCACAGCTTCAAACTCCTGGACTCAACCAATCCTCCTGCCTCAGCCTCTCAAGTAGCTAGGACTGCATGCATGTGCAGGCCACCATGCCCAGTTAATTTTATTTATTTATTTATTTATTTTTTGTAGAGACAGGGTCTTGTCATGTTGCTCAAGCTGGTCTCCAACTCAAGCCATCTTCCCGCTTGGCCTCCCAAAGTGCTGGGATTACAGGCATAAGTCACCACACTCAGTATGACTTCTATTTTATGCCAATAGTAAAAGCGCAGTGTTACTGTTCCTAAGATGATCTTCTTTATCTTGGGGCGGGGGTGGGAATGATAAGATGGGAGGCAAGTTTTGGGACATCGTGTAAGTATCTTTGAAGTGCTAAAAATTAATATTGAGAGTAAAACATCCAAATATGGGGGCCATTTATATGTGGGAGGGAGACACCAAATGAAACACTCTTGTTGTATGTCTTTAATGTTAAGAAATGAGAAAGTATGAACATATGTAATTATATCCCATCTTAACCCTCTCTTGGCCCACCTCCCCATGAGAACCTATTCCAAATGGCACTGCAAGTCAATGATATGTACCAGGAGGTTGGAAAGGGAAAAGAAAGACATCCCAGGTCAAAATTATCTCCCCCCCACACACATATTGCACTATATTAGAGATTCTCTGGTAGCAGCAAACCCCTCTCGCAAAATGCAAATCTATTCCCTTACTAAAATACTCATCTACAACTTACTGTGAACTATTTAAATGAAATAAGAGTCAAACATCTAACAGAATCAGCCAACTGAGGGAATAGGAGTCTAAGAAGGCTCAAAATTTAGTAAGTTCCTATTCTGTGCTGGGCACTGTAACATGCAATAGGGAAATGAAGATAAATCAGGAACTAACAAGTTGGTGGAAAAGCAAGCAGCCCTTCAGCCCCCACGGGGAGGGCCTGGGGAGTCCCAAGGCAGTGAGAAGGTGTCAGATACTCCTTCCTACAGCACCCTGGGCCCTGGCCACAAAGAGCCCTTTACTTTTCCTCTGCCTGAAATGCCACCATCAATGCTGCCAACCCCTACTCATCCTTCAAGGCCCCCACTCTCCCAGAATTAACTGTTCCCTCATCTTACAAGCTCTGATCACACTGCAGAGTTCAAGGGCCCGTATCACCCTCTTCATGATGGCCTTCCTCAAGCCATGTTATCCTTTTTTTTGAGACGGAGTCTTGCTCTGTCACCTGGGCTGGAGTGCCGTGGCATCAGCCTAGCTCACAGCAACCTCAGACTCCTGGGCTCAAGTGATCCTCCCGCCTTAGCCTCCTGAGTAGCTGGGACTACAGGCAGGTGCCACCACGACCAGCTAATTTTTCTATTTTTAGTAGAGACAGGGTCTCTCTCTTGCTCAGGCTGGTCTTGAACTCCTGACCTCAAACGATCCTCCTGCCTGAGCCTCCCAGAGTGCTAGGGCCACCTTATCCTTATTCACCTCTGTAACTGCTGTCTGAGCACAGCACCTGGACAGAGTCAATGTGCAGTCAATTTCTGTAATTTTGTTTTAAACACTTTAGACACATTAACTCATGCAATCCTCACAAGAACCCAATGAGATTGAAACTATAATCATCCCCATCTTACAGATGAGAGAACTGAGGCCCAGAGAGTCACACTGAATAGCTGATCATAAAGGGATGAGCAGCTGTCCCAGCACATAACAGGTATGCAGCAAAGGTTTACTGACACGAACTGAATGGAAGATCAGTAGTTAAGAAGATTGTGAAGTCAAATTTGAACTTTACTGTTTTGCCTAGAGCCCAGATGGCAGATGAATAGAGGGTGTCAGCACTTGCTGCTACAGAGATTCTTCTTTCCCACACCAACTTCCCACATCCAAAATAGGAGCTACTGCCTGGGATCAAGGGTTCCAAGGAGATGGGAGTTAGAGGGAGAGTTTGAGGAGGACACTAAAGATGACAGTAGCCTTTTCTTTAGGAGGAAAAGAACTCTGATACCTTGAGAATATTAAAGCCAAAGAAGTTGGGGTGAGGTGGGTAGAAGTAGTCTGGGAACACACTGCAGAGGCTCCAGGACACAAAGGTGCTGAACAACTGGTACAGTATTTTCCAGAAACAAGTCTATTTTTGCTCATTTTTCAACTAAGGCAAGTGTCTTGCTCAGAAAACAAGGAACAGCAGCCATGCAAATGACATGACTACAGCAAGCTAGCACTTTTAGTAGCATCTTAATCGTCCCAGCTTTGGCTTCTCATGCAACTCAGCATCGAACACATTCTGCAGTGAGGGGCAGCACCAAATCACCGCACCTTGGGAAAAGTTACAAATTAAGCTGTTTGTTGAAACTCAAAGGTCCCCAGAATGTGTCATTCATTCTCCTGCCTCCCTCTGACACTGCTTCCTCCCCAAATCCCTTGGGACACTTGGCCTTAGGCCCAGGACTCATCCGCCCTGGGATGAAGCTGCCCCAAGGGGAAATCAGAGTACAAGTGAAAGCAGGTAGGAGGTGAGACAGGGAGCCCAGTGTCCAACTCTTCCACTGAGAGAGAACCAAGTCATGAAACCAAATCAGCAGCAAACCCAAAGGAGACCACAGAGCTCAGGGGTAGACTGTGGATCCACAGGTGGGCTGGCCCCGGGGGAACTGGTCATGAAGGGTGACAGCAGAAACGGCGACCAAAAAGCACAAAGGAAGCAACAAGTAACTCCAATGAGAAAAGACAAAAGACTTTGGGGAAGATCATCAACTTTATGATTTTTACCATCATTTTAATCAAAGCATCTTTCCCCATGACCACCACACTGAAAGAATAAAAGAAAAAAGCCACTAGGGCTAAACTCAAACAATGCAGGTCAGAAGTCCCCTAAGTCAGGCTCTGGCAGCCTGAAGGAAGAGCCAAGCAAAGTCACAGAGGTTCAGAAGGTACAAAGGTGAGAAGAAAGGTCAGAAATTCCAAACTGATCAGAGGAAATCATCTGACATCAGGCTGCATAGGAACAATACCCAAAAGCCAAGTTTCACTCATTACAGATGGTTGAACAGTTTTCATTATCTGCACTCAAATGGACAACATCCAACAATAAGTATCTCATAGCAGTTTACAAAACTACCAAAGCTTTGAGACCTTGTAAATAAAAACTCAAGGTGTGTTTCTGAGCCAATGAAGACTAAGGTATTTCCGTGTGTCTGACTCAGGATTCACCTTTTAACCATGATGCCAAATACATAGCACCTGAAAACTACTACAGGAATAAAAACTGGGAGCTAAAATTCTTCAGACGTTTTTCTCAAGCCTGAGACACACATCCAAAGATTACTGAACTTTGTAGACATTATAATCACAATAGAAAATTCTATTGTGCAGTAATCTGTACACAGACACCTCATGTCAGTGACCCTTTAAGTGAAGCAAAGGAAAATGGGCTATGAATTAAGCTGTTTAACTTAATTATAAGACAAATATTTTTAACCTGAAACCCTCTTATCTACAACACGGTTAGCTCCTTACAATTAGGAATTTTAGCCTAATTTGGGGGAGGGGGCACACTGGGAAAAAAGTCCCCATCAGTCCTTGCTGAAAAACACAAAACTACAGGAACATACTACCTTAAGTGGGAGCTATATTCCTTGATAAATTAAACACATTAAGAGCTCAGGATTTCATCAAAAACACAAAAGCCTGCCCTTTTCAAGTGCCGTAGTAATCATTCTTAGTTCCCAGACAATTGCTGACTGCACAGTGTAAGTTTTGAAGCACATTAGCAGAATAATCCCCCTCTCCCCTAAAGAGTTACAACAGATTTCTCAAAATCATCCAAGGTATTACAGAAATCTATTTCTAGGGATTGGTGGAAGTCTAAGAGCTGAGCGTGATTATTTTTAACTAACCTCCTGCAAACAGTGGATTAAATATTTGATCAGTGCCTGAATCCCTTTGCAAGGTGCAAGCAATTATTTTAGGTACCTCCGTTCCACAAGAAAAGGGTTCCGCTACCAACACACAGGGGAAACTGCTATTTGGGAAGCCGGCATGGGAACTACCTAAACTCTCTGGCCATTTCATGCACTTAAGACAATGTGGATACTCAACAGGGAGCCCAGAATATAGTGGACGTCCCCACCCTGAAACGTGTCCGAATAAACCACTTCCCTTTTAAGGTGTCTTAAACACTCCAGGTCTTCATCTAAATAAAGCGTGCCCGAGGGACCACTAGGAAGATCTGTAACTTGTCCAAAACGAAGATGCGAATGCACCTCTTTTTTTCCTTCCCCGCCCAACAGTGCCTTCCCCGGAGACAGATTTCTGACAGTTCGGCCGCCGCTGCAGCAGCAAAGGGCGGAGAAGATCCCAGAGCCGGTGCTGCAAAGACCTCTCCGTCCCCCGCCGCTCGGTCAGGTGCCCGCCCCGACGGGCGGCCCCGCTCCTCCACAGACCTCTGCGGACGCAAAGCCGCCGCCAAGTGCTTACCCGGGTCTGCCCGGCCGTGCTCGAGGAGGGCCGCCAGCAGCAGCAGTAGTCCCAGCAGCAACGGGGGCGGCGACGGCGGCGACGCGTCGTGGGACACGCCGACCCCGGGGCCCCTCACGCCGGTGCGGCCGAGCCCATGCGCCCGGAGCCGGCCCCTGCGCCCCCGCGCCGCCGGCCCAGCTTCCCTCGGGCCCTGAGGCTTCGCCTCCTGCAGAGCCATGGGGACGCTTCACACATCCAGGCCGCTGCCTCGCTCCGCAGGGCGCTCCGGTCCTCAGCGGGCATCGCCGGCCATGGCCCGGGCGCCGGAGGGAGGGGGCGCCGGGCGGCGCGACTTGCTCGCTCGTCCTGCCGCGCCCGGGGCGGGCTCCGGGGAGCCGCGGCTTCACCCGCGCGGGGGCCGGGGCCGCATGGAGCCGCGGCGGGCGCGGGCCGGGGTTCCCACGCTGCCTGTCGCCGCGCGCCGAGCGTCCCGGGCGGCGAGGGCGGGACGGGCGCCGCCCGGGGCTCCTTCCCCCGGGCCGGCTCCCGCAGAGCGAGGGGGCGAGGCTGCGAGCAGCGGGACTGGCGGGCGCGGGCGCGCTCGGGTGCCTTCCTCCCGCCGCCGCTGCCGCCTCTCCGCCCCGCTCGGCTCGCTGTTCTCCCGCTCGCTGGGGCTCGGGTTCCAGCTCCGGCTCTGGCTCCCGGGCCGCGAGTGCTACTGCAGCTCAGAGCGGCGCCTCATTGACAAAGAAAGCACGTAGCCACCCGAGCGGGCGAGGGAGGCGAGGCAGGCGCGCGCGCGCATCCCCGCGCGGAGCCACCGCGCGCCCCCCGCTCCCGCGCGCCCGGCTGGGCCCGGGACCCAGGAGGGGGACCCCTCCCGGCCGCTCCCACGCCCCGGCGATGCGCGTCGGGGGGCTGCCCTCCCCCTTTCTCTCCCACCTCCTCCCCAATCTGGAGGAGGGAAGGTCGGCGGGAGAGGTCGTCTGGCCCGAGAAGGGGGGCAAACGGTCTTGGTCAACGTGCCGAAGCGGCCAGAAAGCTCTTCAGCCTGGATTTTGGGAAAGCTTTGTAGGTGGGCAGGCGCGCTTTGTGCTGCTTGCTCACTACTTCTCTGAGGGGCCCGGAGCACTCGCACGCCCCTTTACCGCCGAGGAACTGAAGCGGCTGTGGCCTAGTTGCGATAAAACGCTAAATTAGAAACACGTTATATATATTTGTTGCAGCCACACTACGTGCACATGAGTGCACTGTGCTTTGGGAAGACCTGAGACGGGGGAGTCTTTCCAAAAAAGTCGGTCCTGCAAACAGGAGAGTTAGGCAGTCACCTACCCAGTGAGACTAAAGGCCCCCAGGTCAGCTGAATTGATCTCCTGCTCTCCCCGTTTGCCAGGCTTACTGGCCTTAAGCAAGTAACCCAGGTCGTAGGAGCTTTGTATGTCCTTCGGTCACTAAATATTGAGCGCCCACTGTTAGCCAGCTACTATGCTAGGCATTCGGGATACAAGCAGTGAGGAAAAACACACATCCCTGACCTGGTGAAACTGAAACTCTATTCATTCAACAATATTTATTGACTGCCTTTTACACGCCAGGCTCTGTTCTAAACACTGGGACAAGAGCCATGAACAAAACCCCTGCCCTCCTGGAGCTGACATTCTAGGGCACTAAACAAATAGGTAAGTAATAGAATATCAGACAGTGATAAATGCTGTGGAGAAAAATCAGAGTAAAAGAATGAAACGCAAGGAAGGGGTGTTGCCATGTTGAATAGGGTGAAGAAAAGCCTCACTGAGAAGGTGACATGGAGCAAAGACCCGAAGGAGATGAGAGAACAAGGCGTGCAGGAAGAGCATTCCAGATAAGGGAAGGGCGAGGGCGGAAGCTCTGGGGCAGAGTCACAGCAAGTTAGCCAGTGGGTCTGCAAAAGTGTTAAATCTCAGTTATTGTGTATCTGTAGGATGGAAATGACACCATATTTCATCTAAGACACATTCTTTCCTATGTTAACTTCTCAGAAGTCAGATGTGTCTTATAATGTACCTAAGATGTGTTGAAATATAGTAATACCTTGTTGGGGGTTATGATTTAATCTAGCTCTTTCATTAAATTAGTTCTGTTTTGGTTTGTTTCAAGAAACTTGCAGTCTAATTGAGGCGATAAAGCTATTCAAGAAATCAGGTTGAGCCCCTAATGTTTGTTTGAAGCCCAGCGGTCATGTCAGAGAGGGGAAGGGATGTTGAGGCCAGTTGCAGAAGGCTTTGGACAAATTTGGGCTTTTCCCCAAAGGGAGGGAGGGGCAAGGGAAAGGTAGGTCACTCTCAGGAGCACCAATAATCCTGTACCAGGCTCTGAGTTAAGAGGTGAGGACACAAAGGTGGGGTGATGGGGGGAAATATTCAAAGAGGCCACAGCCCTCCCCCCTCCCAGGCCTTTTCTGCACCTGGACTACGTGGTGTCAATGGGGGGAGCCTGGAACTGATGGAGCTTGACAGGCTGGCTGGATTCGTACAGGAAGGGACCTAAAGTTGCTAGCCTAAGTGAGAGAAAAGATCCAGAAGGGGAGAGGCTGTATGTGAAGCAAGAGAGGCAAAACCAGAACATGAGAGCTTAGAGAGAGAGGAGAAAGATTTGGGGGACAAGTGCCATGGGGGTGAAAGATAGCAAACACGTGTCTCAAACAGGTGTGTTGTGTTGCAGGTGGGATTGACTCTTCACCATTATTTGCCAGACTTAGACCAGACATAAATTACTTTTCAGTTTTCGGTTGTTAGAACTGGTGTTTCAGCGAATCTGCCTCCCTGATGAGGCAGCCTCGAGACCAGACACCGTCTCTTTCCTCAACAAGCCCACAGTCTAGAAAGGCAGACAGACACACACGGCAGGAACTTCAGAGCAACGTGGTGAGGATGCGACAGAGGTATGTGCAGATCACCCGTCATCATGGGAATGTGGGGAAGGGGTGACTGTTTCTTCCTGGAGGAGAAGAAGAGGGGAAAGAAAAAATATTTAAACTTGGAGTTTGCCAGGCACCACAAATGGCAAGGCAGAAAGGCATCTAGGTTTGCAGCATTTTGCAGGGAGGGGGAGGAATCTGGTGGGAGTAGCAGAGAGGACTTAGGGCGATTCTGTTTCAAGGCAGGAGAGCCGAGTTGGAGGCAGCTGTGGACAGCCTGAGATGCCAGGGTATAGCATTTGTACTTCATCTCAGCCAGTAGGAACAACTCTGGGAGGGTTTCCTGCTGGAGCAGGAAGCTTGATGAAGTCCTTGATTGGTGAGTGAGTGTACAGGCTCTGAAACTTTACTTAGATTTAAATTCAGGCCCTACCCTTTACTAGCTGTATAACTTTGGACATAATCTCTTCATATCTTTATATCTCATCTATAAAACTGGAAATGACAAGAGTAACTCCTTCATTGGGTTGAATTGACACATGTGAAGCATTCTGACATACACTTGACATGCAGTAAGCATTCAATCTTCTTATATATGACAACTGCAAACCTCTGAAACCAATAAACCCTGTTTTTAATTTAAGTTTATTTAAACTAGGAATTTGGGACTTTCCAAGTATGTAAATTTATTGCTATATAGCTTTAAGTAGTCAATTTCTTTTGTGCAAAGCATTTTGTTAGGCAGGGAAAAAGGATCAGTCTCTGGGTGATGGTTTCAGGCCCGCAACTGAAATTTCTGCCATTCCCATGGGGGGTAAATAGCTGGGCCTCTGCCTTCATTATTTTTGCAATAAGCAAATGTTTCTCTTCTAGTTCTGATCTTTGTTACTGACACTCCTTGCTGGTGCAAAGCCCAAGTCTACACTGAACTCCTTCTTTCATGCACCTGGGACAGTTGTAGGTTCTGGGGTTCCTACAGTGAGCAAAGCCCTGCCCCCACCCTCACTGAGCTCAATAATTAGAGTCAAGTGGGGGGGGGGATGAGTAAACATACAGTCAGAACAAAGTGCTGAGAGAGGAGGCCACAGAGGCAAGCAGGGACATGTGCCCACGTATCTTTATAAACTATGGTTGCCCAAAGTGTCATGGTCTCTATTTCAGACATCTTATAGAGTCTTCAAAAAAAAAAAAGGAAGAAATTTAAAATGAAAATTTAAACATGGTTTTCTTTGCTTCCAGTGACCTTGAGAAAACACTAGATACAACTGGGATGGAACGTTTACTGGGCCTTTCCTGCATGGCACTGCAAAAAGTGCTTGTCATGGCCATATGGGTGCCCTGCAGACAGGAACTGCCCCCAAGGGCAGAGAGATGCAGGTGAATTAACAATGGAGGGGAGCGGTGGGGAGAGCAATGGTGGGGAGAGAGGAAGCAACCAAAGGAGGCTGTTGCAGAAATGTAGGCCATCTTGGTTTCCCCTTCTCTTTATATCTCAATCTATTTTTCTAACAACAATTTCCTAAGCTCTCCCTAAGGCCTAGGACAACAGTCCCAACAAGATGATGACAGCACCCCCCAGGACAGCCCTCAGTCTCGGGGTGTGTGAGGCTGATCTCTGTCCTCAGGGTGGCCCCCACAGCAGCCTAGCAGCTCAGTGTTTGTTTGTTGACTTGAACTTGACTTCTGTTGAGGATATTTCAACTCCCCCAAGTTCTGGCTAATTATCCTCTAAATCCTCCAGTAGGAGGAGGCTGTTTTTATTTGTTTGTTTCTTATTTGTTTTTTAATCATCAAGGACCAGTTTGTCTCCAATTAATATTTCTATTGCTTCCAGGGTTCATCCAGTCACAGAGCAAGGATATGGTCCAGTCTTTGACGCCAAAGGGCTAGCTCATTTTTTACCATGTCTCTTTGCCCTCAAGTTCTTGCTTAGCTGTGTTAAGCCTTATTCTCAGGCTCTATACCATGGTAAACAGGATTGGCTATTGAAAATCTCAATGATTTCCAACCTGAGTTGGAGTCCTAACTCCATCGCCTAATAACTGGTAACCTTGAGAAAAATTGAAAACTCTGTACCTCCCTATCCCATTCATAAAACTAGAAATACCTACCTAAGATATCAAGGTATATGTTGTCTACCCAAGATATATCAAAACATATGTCCATACAAACACATCTGTACAAATATTTGTAGCAGCATTATTCACAATAGCTAAAAAGTAGAACCAACCCAAATGTCCATCAATTGGTGAAAAGATAAACGAAATGTGGTACAACAGAATACTTACTATTCATCAATAAAAAGGAATAAAGGACTGATACATGCTACAACACTGAAGGAACCTTGAAAATATTATGCTAAAAAAGCCAATCACAAAAGGCCATGTATTATACGATTCCATCTGTATGAAATGTCCAATAAAGGCAAACCAAAGAGAGAGTAGATTAGTGGTTGCCTGGGGCTGGGGGGTAAAAATGGACAGTGATTGTAAATGGGCACAAGATTTCTCTTTAGAGTGACAGGGATGTTCTAAAATTAGATTGTGATAATGGTTTTACAACTCTGCAAATATACTAAAATTCATTGAATTGTACATTGTATACTTAAAACGAGTGAATTTTATGTTGTGTAGGTCATATCTCAATAAAGCTATTCTAAACAAAAATTAACCTGGCATAGGTACACAATAAACCTTAGATATTATTGTTACATAAAGTCTCCCTGAAGCACACAAAATGAAAAAGAATTATACTTAAAATTTCATTTTAAAGTTCTATCATCTTTGAAAGGTCTATAAGAAGTATATTATAGGCCGGGCGTGGTGGCTCACGCCTGTAATCCTAGCACTCTGAGAGGCCAAGGTGGGAGGATTGCTCAAGGTCAGAAGTTCGAAACCAGCCTGAGCAAGAGCGAGACCCCGTCTCTACTAAATATAGAAAGAAATTAATTGGCCAACTAAAAATATATAGAAAAAATTAGCCGGGCATGGTGGCGCATGCCTGTAGTCCTAGCTACTTGGGAGGCTGAGGCAGAAGGATCGCTTAAGCCCAGAAGTTTGAGGTTGCTGTGAGCTAGGCTGATGCCACGACACTCTAGCCCGGGCAACAGAGTGAGACTCTGTCTCACAAAAGAAAAAAAAAGAAGAAGAAGAAGTGTATTATAAACAACACATATTCTAATAAGGATATCAGCCCACTAGCAATAAATGTCAAGCCCTTCAAACAACCAGTACCCCTTCTCATTTGCCAAAGACACTTCTGTTTTATTAGGAGGTCCGATTGATGCATTTCAGACTAGAAGAAACCATTTCCCCTTTAGAGGCAACATGCATGACAATAACAGCATCTTCCATTCTTGAGTACCTGTTACGTGCCTGACAGTAGACACTTTCTGTATACTAACCCAATCGCACTATCATTTCTTCACAATGCCTGAGTTAAGCCATTGTTTTAATCTTTACTCCATTCGTTCAATAAACCTTTACTGAGCATCTACTATATATGTCAAAAACTCTGCTCACTGGGGCTATGGAGATGAGTAAGATAAAATCCATACCTTCAAAGGTTTCAGGATATAGCAAGGGAGAAATAAAATTATAAAACAATTATTTATACCACAGGTGAAAATGCCATAAGGAAGGAGCTATTAAATATCTTCTTCCTGGATCAGGGGTGGCTTACGGAGGAGGTGGCACTTGAGCTGGGGCATGACAAGCAGCCAAGATGAGGGCAAGAAAGAAGGCCCTTCAGCCATGCCAAGGTGTGGAATGATAAATCGACAGGTATCTTCAAACAAGACCAAGTAGCTAATGTGGCTGTTTAGTATAAGAAGCAGTGAGAGATTCTACTGGAGGCAGATAAGGAACATATCGTAGAGAATTTAATGTCCTCCTAAGAGACTTGGACATTATCCTGAAAGTAACAGTCAAGATTTTAAAGCAGGCTGGCATCCAAAGGCAACTCCAGAATTTTCATGTGAGGAGCTTTGGGGAAATGGTTAAGGACTCGGCTTGAAGCTGAATTTGAGAGGCAGAACCCTGCTTTCACTTAGAATGTATGTTTACTAGCCCCAAGCACCTCCTTGTCACCTCCACTCCCATCTTGATCAAAATTTTAAAAAGACCACCTGACAAGTAAGAGGAGGCTGGGAGAGAGGGGTGGACTAGAAGCAAGGAAGTCGGATAAGAGTATTAGTTAGTTTGAACGAGTTCCTGGGTCTGAACCAAGGTGGCACAACGAGGATGGGACGAGGCAGGAACAGCGCTGAAGTGGATCTGACAGGGGTGACTAAAGGTACCAGGACAAAGAGGAGAAGGGTGAGGAGGAAGGTGGGGAGGAGGAGGAAAGATATCTGGGAATCTAGGAAAGGTAAATTTGGGGGAAAGGAAACCAGAGCTAAAAAGAGCATCCAGGTGGAGACGTCCATTAGGCCCAGGTTTCACAAACTTTAACGTACACATGAATTACACGGGGATGGGGACGAAAATGAAGATTCTGATTAAATAGGTCACCGAAAGTCTGCATTTCTAACAAACTCCCTGGTCATGCTAATGCTGATGGATAAGCCACTGCTTGAGGAACACATTTAGGCCACCAAATATAGGGCTTATACCTTATAGCAACAAGTGAATCTTTAAAACATCAAATCTCTGAGATTTAGTCATTTTTGAGAAGTTATTCGTGTCTCCTCACCAGAAAAACAAAACAAAAACCAAACCAGCTTTGTTTCTACTCTTCACTTCCCTGTAGGATGATTATGTAGCCAGCCCTCTGTATCTGTGGTTCTCTATCCTCAGATTCAACCAATCTCAGATCAAACATATTCAGGAAAAAGAAAACAATAAAGAATAATACAATAATAAAAAATACAAATAAAAAATGATACAGTATGACAACTAATTACATAGCATTTACGTTGTTTTAGGTATTATAAGTAATCTAGAGATGATTTAAAGCAGCAGTCCCCAAACTTTTTGGCACCAGGGACCGGTTTTGTTGAAGACAATTTTTCTGCAGACTGGGGAGGGGGGAGAAGATGGAGCTCAGGCAGTGATGTGAGCCATGGGGAGAGGCTGTAAATACAGATGAAGCTTTGCTGGCTGGCCCACCACTCACCTCCTGCTGAGTGGCCCAGTTCCTAACCAGCCATGGACTGGTATGGGTCTATGGCCCAGGGATTGGGGACAGCAGATTTAAACTATACAGGAGTATGTAAATGCCTAGGTTATATGCAAATACTACACCATTTCATATCAGGGGCTTTAGCATCCATGGATTTTGGTATCGAGGGGAATCCTGGAACCAACCCCCCAGAGGTACCAACACACTACTGGACTTCCTCACCAATTATTATGTGTGATTGCAGGGCCTCCCTGCCCTGATTATTCTTTCTACCGGCCACATGAGTCTTTTAGGCTAATAGTATGTCACGGAAGTGATACTGAGCCAGTTCTGTTCATAAGCTTGAAGAACCATGGCAAGGTCCAACTCTGCATCTTTCCCCTCTCCATTAGGAGAGCAGATCCAATATTTATGACTCTTTCAGTCAGGATTCTAAAAGGAAGACTCGTGGAGCACACAGCACCTGCAGACAGGAGCAGAATGGCCACCAATCTGGGACCAACCTAGAACAAAAGAAAGCGATAAGCCTGTGTTGTTTTTAGCTACAAGATTTTGGGGGTCATTCATTACTGCAGTATAACCCAGCAAAAGCTGACCAGTAGATTCTCACAGCTATTGATGAAAGAAGCAAGGCTAGGAAGGAAATAGAAGAGCTAAAAATAAATGTTGAATTTTTAAAAAGTTGTTACACTTTCAAAAATATCCTCTTTACGAATACCAAGAATATATAGAATAAGATTGTAGGCTTATTATAGCCCTGTAGATTATTTGAATACAAGTTATCAGGAGAGTCTGAAGAATAACCACCCTGGTGATAGCTCTAGCAGTGCCATTCTCCCTGAGCACTGAAGCTACAGCCCTCTGCCATGAACATAAATGGGAAGTATTAAGCGCTTTATGAGGTTCCGCAGTGATGTGCTGTATCTGGCTCGTATCAGCTTATAAGAGCTGATTGTTAAATTTCCAGGAATTTTGTGAAGCAGTTGTTAAACACAGTTATCGTTAAAAATTGAATTACATAAGTCACAATTAAATTATATTAAAAACAAAGGTAAATACAGGCAACCCTCGCTTTACGTGGTTCCAATATGTGCACGAATTTCAGTTACCACAGTTCAGTTAGGTAACACCAGTCTGCCAACAACACAAAGTTTAGTCCCCATAGTACATTAACTATGAGTGACTGCATAAAGCACAAACTTCGCTGCTGCCAATTTGGTCCACAAATCACTGTGTAAGTAATGGATGTGCTTCCTGATCAGTGACCGATCACACCACTTCCTTCAAAGACTGCCGATGACTGATCACTGCTCATCTGTCATTCGGCTCGGGCAGACAGCAAAGCATGTGGTTGTGTTACCTTCTTGTCTTCCAGTGACAAACCCACATGACATTTGACAAAAATGGATATAATCAAAAGAGGAAATTGACCGACAAAGATGAAAGTGCAGCAAAGAAATGAAAAGTGATAAGGCCGGCAGTAAAATTTGACTTAAACATAATGGAGTTATAGAAGAAATAGCTCCTTGTGGGAATGCTGACACCCTGCTGTTCTAGAAATGGCACAGTGGCAGCCAGAGGAACTCGGGGAAGGCAAACTTACCAACAGAAATGACCGAAGTGGTTCTGACAAAAAGGACAAAGATACCCCAGAGAGGAGGCGATGCTGAAAAAAAGATTCACCTTAGAGGAATTCCTGGAGGTATTTCATGGCATTCAAAGAACAAAGGATAAAATGCTGGAAGCTGATCCAAACTTAGAAAGGAGTATGACAATTTGCCAAGGTATAGATAAAAGGAATCCTAAGTTACATGCTGAGAAGAATGCAAGCATCGTTTAAACTACTGAAAAGTTTTTTACAAAGAAAAGTTTAATTCTCGATGTTTCTAATATTTTAAATTGATGTACTATATAAATACTAGCTTTACTATTTTTTCATTTCCCTTTACATTTATAACCAACAGTAAGAGACTCTGCAATGCTTTAACAAAAAATGTGAGGCACAGTGGCTCATGCCTGTAATCCTAGCACTTTGGGAGGCTGTGTGAGAGGATAGCTTGAGGCCAGGAATTTGAGACCAGCCTGAGCAAGAGCAAGATCCCCTCTTTACAAAAACTTAAAAAATTAGCCAAGCATGGTGGCATGTGCTGCTTGGGAGGCTGAGGCAGGAGGATCGCTTGAGCCCAGGAGTTTGAGGTTGCTGTGAGCTAGGCTGACTCTACGGCACTCTAGCCTGGGCTACAGAGTGAGACTCTGTCTCAAAAAAAAAAAAGAAAAGAAAAGAACAATGACCATTCATGTCAGAACTATACTTGTAGCTCAATGCCATGAGCAACTTCTTTGCTAAACCAGATAGTAATGAAGCACTTATTCCTAGCCTGACTTTGTCAAATCATGGTTAAATGACAACCCTAGGTTGGCTATAGATATAAGACTTTGGCAAAACTCAATGAAAGTATTCTAGGAGAACCAATTGGCCATAAGGAATTTCTAATAAAAAGTATTGTATACTTTATTATCATTTATGAATTATGTGCCACCATTCTTTGTATTAATATAATTTATAGCAAACTTATGTAAATACATATGCCTATCCCCCCCCCCCGCACACCCCTCCCCCAGCTCCATGGGCCAGCTGGGAAGCATTTGCCAGCTCTGGACTTAGAGAATGTCAATAGGTAGAACGTCCACAAGCTTCACAGTCACACAGGGACTTGAATTTCAGCACTGCTTGTTCTTGTGTTATAGTAAGTAAACTACTGAGCCTCTCTAAGCCTTTTCCTTCTTCTGCAAAATTTTTTTTAAAAAGTAAAAAATAAAACAAAGAAGGAATTGCCACAAGAAGGGGTTGTTGTAAGAATAAGCTACACAAAAGGCTCTGGTACAATCTAGGTGTTGAGAGACTGTTACTCTTTTCCTCTCACCTTTTTTCCCTCTGCTCCCAGCTGCCACATCCTGCACGTTTTCCTTCTTTTGCTGGAGATAAAATGACCTGTACATTTCAGGACTGCATGGCAGGTCCACACGGAGTAGAGGAACGGGTGGGTGAATGGATGTCTTCCTTTGACTTCATGATAAGCCAGTCTACGTAGTAATTTAAGAATTCATTGAGGCTTGAAATCTTTTATTATGTTTTAAAAATCTGTTTACAAAAATTAGAAACTCCTCACACGGTGGTATCGGTGTCCATGGAACATAGCCTACACTGCCCCTATTTCAGCTTTATCTGTTATTTTGTTTAGACTTATTACGGGACCAACCTGAAAGAAAGATTACGCAGCAGTCCCCAGCCTTTTTGGCCCCAGGGACCCGTTTCATGGAAGGCAATTTTTGACGCCGGCCATGGGGACGGGAGCGGCTGTAAACATACAGATGAAGTTTTGCTCACGGCCCGCCACTCACCTCCGGCTGCGTGGCCCCCTCCTTCCTCAGTTTCGTGGAAGCCAATTTTTCCACGGACGGGGTGGGGAGGGCGGCGGAGCCCTGCGGCGGGCCGGTGTCAGCGAGCGCGCGGGGCGTGGGGGCCGCAGTATTAGGGAACCACCTCCCCCTGCTGGCCGTAATGCGACACGGCAGTACTGTACGGAGCGGAACGGAATTACCAAATGTCAAAAGTGAAAGGACGCTCAGGGTAACTAACTATTCCAGCAAACCAGCTGCTCACAGACCAACTCCGGACTGCAAACAACTAGTGTTCGGTGTACACCATATTTAAAATAATTTTTTTAAAAAATCTTTGAATTAGTTGCCAACATCTCACTGACATCCCTATTTCTGTTTTTTGAAAACTAGACGTTGGCACACGCTGGTCTGCCATCCTACCTGCGTTTCCTGACTCCCTTGGATGGGTCCTCTTTACTCTGCGCTGTGCCACGGTGCCCACTCGGTCTGCCTCATTTGCTTGTGTCGCCTGCCCAGCCCTTGCTGCCTCTGATGTGCAACCCCAAGTGTTCTCAGTTTACCAAACAGTAAAACGAAATCCAAATTTGTTCAAAATCATACTCCCGAATTAGTAGCAAAGCAGATAATAAAATTTGGGCCTCCTAAATTCCATTTGACAGATATTTATTGATTTCCTTCATTTATTTATTTAACGAATGTTTTAGTGCTGACTATGGCCAGACACATAGCAAGCGTCAAAGATTCTTAGTCTACAAGATAAAAGGGGTCTTTCTATTCAGAGTTTATAGTCAGTGGGGAGAGCAGAAGGGCAATTATTAATACAAGAAATATGGTGAAGGTGATGAAAGAAGGGAAAGGGAACTATGCTGCGGGACAGTTCTTGCTCTCACCTCAGCACCTGGTTCATCATCACTGCGAGTGCAAAGGTTACCAAGATTTGCTAAATAATGCCCTCAAACCCTGGAGCCCACATTTATTCAACATTCATTGGGCACAAGTGCTAAATGTTGGAGAAGCAGCAGTAAACGCTCTATTTATTCAATTATTTCCTCCAAGTACGTCCTCTAAAGTAGTCACTCATCCTTCTCCCTGTTCACCCTTCCTGCCTTTGGAGTTACATCTGCAATCAGTGTGCTAGGCTAAGAGGGAGTCAGAAGTCAGTGATGTTCACGGCAGTGTGCAGGAGTTGCTGGGCAAGTGACAGCTCTGCAGAAACGGGAATCAGGTGTGGGCTTGAGTAACCGGGATCCGGGATCAATGCCAAACTAAGAGAAGAGTAGAAACTAATTGTGGTCACCAACACTTATGACACCATAACGGGAAAGCAGTACAAGAAAACGGAATTACTTTTGTATTTGACTCATAACAATTACTCAAACTAGGTCCTTTGAAACCTAGGCTCTTCGGAGAAATGGCTGATTCCAGATCTGAAATAGGAAAGGTACAAGGTGAGCCTAAGACACCTTTTTGGGCCAGAAAGAAGGAAACATTCAGACACTAATGTGGTGATGTCAAAGGGATTCAGTAGTCTTGGAGATAACCGGTAATTTTAACTTACTAAATAAAGCAAAATCCATGAATCCATAGTGATGAGAGAGAACACCCACAGGCACCCAAGAGTACGCGCACATACACAGGGAGAAAGGCAGAACGCCTGTTTTTATAGAATGACGCCAGGTCATGAATGCAGAAAGAGTGATAAAATTGAAAATCATCATTTTGCAACCCCCCAGTGTAATAATTCATTCAGACAACAATCATTATTGGATGATAAAAACAGCAAGTAGTCCGTCTGGTCATGGTGGCCCATGCCTTTTGGAGACCCAGGCAGGGGAATAGCTTGAGCACAGGAATTCAGGGTTAAAGTGAGCTATGATCAGGCCACTGCACTCCAGCCTGGGCATCAGAGCAAGATCCTGTCTCAAAAAGAAAAAAACAAAAACAAAAAAACAAGGAGCAAAATGTTGTTGATACTGTCCAAGTAGCACCTCACAGGTGACAACGTCAAGATTTGCTAGTCACCTCTTCAACCAAGTGTCATCACTGACAGTGGACAACCTGCCATTATGTGCCTCCTTGATGTGCCACAATGAGGACACAACTATAATTATCCTTACACAGGAACAGACACTGAATCTAAACAGGCATTAGACCCAGCTTCGCTTTACAGAAAATACAGAGATGAGCCAATTAGCATAAAAAAACAATCAGACAAATCCAGAATGTACAATATTCTAGCCTGAACTTTTCAAAAATGGCATTAAAAACAAAAAGATGAGGGGACTGTTTTGGATTTAAAGTAGTCAGAGACATGTCATAACCTAATGCAATGAGTAAATTCTGAATGGCTCGTGGCGTGAGGAGAAAATAGCTACCAAAGACATTCTTGAAACAGTGGGAAAATCTGACTGAAAATTAGATAATATAGAATTGTTAATTTACTGTATAAAGATGCCTGATTAGTTGAGAATGTCGTGATTCTTACAGATGCATGCTTAAGTATTTTTGGGCAAATTATGATTACCCACAAATGGCTCAATTTAAACATTTAAAATATATATACAATTTAAATAAGTTAATGAAGCAAATGTGAACTGGTGAATCTAGGTGAAGGTTATATTTGTAGTCATTACACTATACTTTTTCTTGTATTTTTTAGTAAAAAATTAAGTTAAAAATATAGAGATTGTACAAAAGAAAAAGTGAGTTATTTAGATTCTCCATAGTCACTGGGGAAACAATGATTAGAATAAAGCTGATCACTGTGAAATTTTGCATTCTGGCATTCAAATGTTTCTGAAGTTTGTAAAACATGCAAAATGCTTATGTTATAAATTGAAGTAGAAAATATAAGTATCTAAAATTGTTTACATATACATTATTTTATCTGAAAACTTAAATTTTTATGAGTTCTAAAAAAATCTGTTTCTCTGAATTTTCCAAGTATACTGTAATCATGTGTAACATTTATGATGGAATATTAAACATTAACATCTTATTTTTCTACTTCAAATAACCATCCTTGTAATTAGGTGCAAGTGTAGGTTCTCAATCACATAAAATAATGCCATTAAAATAAAAGGTTGACAAAAATTAACATCAAATGGGCCACAGGCCCAGTAAAAGTTAAAACTCTAAAACTTCTAGAAGAAAACAGAGGAAAAAGTCTTTGCAACTTTGTCCTGTAGCCTTTGCAACAGGCAAGACCGTCTTAGGACACAAAAAGCACAAACCATAAAAGAAAACATTGGTAAGTTGTATTTTAACAAAATATGAAACTTTTGCTCTTCCCTAATACCCTGTTAAGAAAGGATAAGTCACAGAGTGGGAAAAAATATTGGTAATACAAACCTTTTCACAACATACTGGTATTCATCCATCTCTCACCTGTACTACTTCAACAGTCTCCTCCCTAGTCTCCCAGCTTCCACTCTGGCCCTGCAATCTAGTCTCTATACGACACGCAGATAGTCATATTGCTTGCCTGCTTAAAATCCTCCCATGGCTTCCTACAATATACGGAATCAGATCTACACTCTTGTCTTGGCAGAAGGCTTGCCTGCCCACCCCTACAGTTACATTTTCCATCTCCGGACGCCCACTCCACACCATGCTCTGGCTCAAGTGGCCACCTTCCTGTTTTGCTCATATTAAAAGCTAATTCCTGACTTAAGGCCTTTGTACTTGCTGCTCACTCTGCCATAGTCCTCCCCCGCATGGCTGACTAGCATTCTCCTTGTCACAGCTCGTGTCATCTTCTCAGGTGCATTCCCAACAAGCCCCTCCAGGCACCTTATCACCACACTGTTTTCTTCACTTCCCCTACCTGAATTTGTTTAGTTTTTCTCCCCCACAAGAAGGTTAAGATCTGTAACAGCAAAAGGATCTCAGTTTTGTCTACCGGCATGTGCCCAGCATACAGTGCTTGGAACATAGTTAGTAGATGCTTCAAAAGTTATTTTTGTACGACCCATACCCACTATGGGCCAGGCACTGTGCTGGGTACATAGTGGCCAATGGTTTAAACGTGTTGCTCAAAGCCTTTTTTCATCCTATATCCTTCCTTTAGAAAAAAATATTTTATACTCCTAGATTCATTTAAATAACTAAATACTTCTTTGTATTTTTCAAGAGGCAAATTTACCTTCAAGTAAATTGTAAAATCTGGATTTCCTCTGTATGTAGAATCAGTGCTTTGGCCTAAATAAAAATGTTCATATTTTGAACTCCCCCGACTAGAATGACTCAAACAAAAGAAACAAAAAATATAATGTGTTAGTGAAGATATAAGGTAATAGAACTCTCATACAGTGCTGGTAAGTATAAATTAAACTACTTTGGAATCCTATTTGGCAGTATCCAATCAAGTAAAATATATGTATACCCTATGACCTAGTAATTCCATACTTACATATATACCCAAAGGAAATGCATTCCTTTGTTCACCAAAAGATACAAACAAAAAAACTCATGGCAGCACTATTCATAATAGCCAAAAAGTGTCAACTATTCAAATGTCCATCAACAAAATAAATTGTTATATATACACGCAAAGGAATACTATACACTGAGTACAAATAAACTATACACATTGATGTATCTTAAAACTAAAACATTTAACAAAAAAAGCCAGACACCAAACAGTGCATCTATGTTATATTTCAACTAAAAGTTTACAGAAAGAGAAGGAGAAAGGGAGAGAGGGAGATTGGAGTGTTCCCCCAAATACTTTCCTATTGATGTTCCCTCTAAAGTTAGATCCTTGAAGTATGAGGTGGTGGTATTTGAAAACCTAACTTAAACTGGCCTACTACAATCACATTCTTTTGAAGTCTCATGTTTTATATCTTAAAAATCTATGTGAATGCCCTATTCTTCATCCATGTATACCTTAAGTATTTCCCTCGGAAATATTTGAGAAAAATTAATATTCAAGGAAAATGAGCCATGGTTATCCTGTGGTTGCAGATACTTCTGGCACACTGCCTCAGACTTCAGTTAAAAAAGAACTGGTAGGCCGGGTGCAGTGGGTCATCCCTGTAATCCTAGCACTCTGGGAGGCCGAGGCAGGTGGATCGCTCAAGGTCAAGAGTTCAAAACCAGCCTGAGCAAGAGCGAGACCCCATCTCTACTAAAAAATAGAAAGAAATTAATTGGCCAACTAAAAATATATATAGAAAAAATTAGCCGGGCATGGTGGTGCATGCCTGTAGTCCCAGCTACTCGGGAGGCTGAGGCAGAAGGATTGCTTGAGCCCAGGAATTTGAGGTTGCTGTGAGCTAAGCTAACCCCACGGCACTCTAGCCTGGGCAACAGAGTGAGACTCTGTCTCAAAAAAAAAAGAACTGGTAGAAAGTATATTAGTTATGGTTAGATAGCCTGGTTCACACCTCAAATTCAAATTTGTTAGCAGTGTGACTTTGGGCAAGTTCCCTAAATATTTGCTCCTATGCTCTCATTCATATAACAAAGAA
>CAUYRT010106246.1:0-14722 GCA_963574885.1 Lepilemur ruficaudatus
ATTGCTCAAGGTCAGGAGTTCGAAACCAGCCTGAGCAAGAACGAGACCCCGTCTCTACTAATAATAGAAACAAATTAATTGGCCAACTAAATATATATAGAAAAAATTAGCCGGGCATGGTGGCACATGCCTGTAGTCCCAGCTACTCAAGAGGCTGAGGCAGAAGGATCGCTTGAGCCCAGGAGTTTGAGGTTGCTGTGAGCTAGGTTGACACCACGGCACTCTAGCCCAGGCAACAGAGTGAGACTCTGTCTCAAAAAAAAAAAAAAATCACTTTGGAGCTTTTTAAAAACACCGATGCCCAGAAGCTCACCTCAGGCAGACTCTCTGGGCCCAGGCCCAGGCATCTGCATTCGATGGAAGCTCCCAGCTGATTCTGATGCATGAGCAGGCATGGGCACACCTGGAACCTTGGACCCCATGCGGGCATGGGCCAGACCCCAGAACACACCTGTTCTCTCGCACAGCCCCAAATAATGCTGTCCTCACTACGCAGTTGGGGAAACTGAGGCGTGGGGTGGCTAAGTGACTTGCCTTGGGTAGGAGGCAGTGGGGCCAGGGTTGAACCCAAATCTGTCATTCCCAAATGTCCCCATCATCCTGTTGATGAGTCATTTTCCTGTTGCCTCCTCTGTCAGATCAGGGTCCCCAGGACAGGGGCTGACTGCCCCCATCAGACCTAGGTCCTCAGGGCTGCTCCCTTAAGCTCCTCACTTGCTCCACAGGGTGTCCCATGGGGAAGGGGCTGTGTGCTGGAGACTGTGTGCCTGGGTCCTAGTCCTGACTCTGCCCCATGCCAGCTAGGTGATCCAGGGACCACACCTCCAGTCACTGAGCTGGAATGCCCTGGGCCCTGGTGGGACTCCGGTGATTCCTGTGCCTCTGGGCACACATACATTCTGGGGGTTCATGAGGCCACCCGGGACCTCACATCCAGAACCCTGAATCAGAGAATGTTAGAGGGGCCTCCTGGCTAAAGACACAAAAGAGTCCAAGAGCTTCCTCTAAGAATGTCCACTCACTCCCACACAGGTACCTGGTGGGGACAGAGACTGGGCCAGTGGTCAGGACCACAGGGTCCTTCCTGTGGTCTGAGAAAGCCACATCCCCTTCCTTGCCTATGGCCAAGCCCCTCCTGCCCCCTCCACAGACACCCACAAGCATAACACAGAGCATCTGCTCCTAGTCATGGGTCCTGCTGTAGTCCAGCCCTTACCTGTCTTGCCCCCTGCCCCAAGTGACAGGAGGCCCCACCCAGAACTGGCCATCAGCTGTGATGTCTGGCTTGAGGCCTCCCTCCCCTCCCAGAAGCCCCTTGCTCCTGCAACAGAGGCAGCCTTCGGTCTCACCTGCTGCCCAGGGCTCTCCAGGGTCTGACAAGTGTGTGGAGCCCCAGAGCTCTGCCCAGGTCCCTGAGCCTAGGGCTCCGGGCAAAGGAGGAGGAAAGGGGGCTCTGTGCCCCTCCCCCATGCCTCTGGGGCAGCCCTCTTGCCTGTTTCACATAGAGGGTACACATGTGACTTCTATGGGCAAAATGTTCTGCTGCTTGTAGCTGTGAGGTTAGGTCAGCTTCGATCTCGCTCCCACTCTGCCAGGGAGTTGGTGAGGGGCTCCATTCTGCTGCCTGAGGGTCCTGACGCCGCTACAGGTCTGTAAGCTCTGCCTTCCCACCGGCCCACCCAGCCCAAGTTAGCGGAGAAGCTGATGCCCCACAGTGATGAGCTGCGCCTGAATCTGGGGCCCAGCCCAGGCCGGCCCCACAGCACCGTCACTTCCCCCTTGCTTGCTTCAGCCTCCGGGGGGGTCTCCTACTTTCAGCAAATGCATTCCTAATTGCAGTCGCGTGGGCTGGCAGCTCAGTGGGCTGCTGGGTCACTGTCACAATGATTATTGCTGTCACCACCATCATTGTTGTGACGTGCACTTGTGTTTGTGGATCTGTCACACCGCCACAGAGAAGGCGCCCAGGACGGACACACAATGCATTTCCTGGGAGCTGGCGGGGAGCGGCCAGAGCCTGGGGCCAGCTCCTGGGAGGGATGTGGGGCCAAGGCCCAGACGCCCAGCATGACCTCGCCAGAAGCAGAGGCCCAGGGCCACTGACCTGCCTGAGGCCACCAGGGAGCCAGTGGCCAGGTGGGATGGGAACCAGGTTGCTGGTCCTCAAGAGCACCGGGGACCACGGGCAGCTGTCCTGACAGCCCTGGCTCACTCTGTCCTTCCTGAGCTTCAGTCAGCTCCCACCCGCCCATCTCAACGCCTTCCGGGCCTGGTCTCTGTCCTGCTGACATGCCTCGTAAGCAGGAAGTAGCCAGTGGCCCTGACAGGCAGGCCTGGAGGATCCCAGACCCCACCAGCTCCATGGGAAGGAAGAAGGGAGGGGGCAGAGCCTGGGCTGGGGCCTCAAGCACCTCCCATTCCTCACTGGAGAGAGAGAACTCCCTGGGGCAGGGACAGGGCAGGGCATAGAGGTCAAAGGAAATGCCCATGTAGGACCCATGGTCTCTGAGAGCCTTTCTTAGGAAGCAAGTGCCCAGGTGGGTGCCCTGACTCACACAGAGTCACACACTGAGCTCTGCCCCTGGTCATATACTGAGCCCTGATCCTGGTCACACACTGAGCCTTGGTCCTAGTCACAGCCTGAGCCCCAATCCTAGCCACCCGATGAACCCTGACCCTGGTCCCACTCTGAGCACCTACTCTGCTCACAGGCCAAGTCCTAACCCAGGCCTCACTCTGACACCCCACGTGACCCCACGAGTAGGCCGGGACAGAGAGGTCCTTATTCTCTACTCCAGGAGAGCAGGCTGAGGCTCAGGGGCGAGGAGCCCTGGCCTTGCTCCCCACAGCTGGGCAGCTGCCGAGCGGCGACCTGAGCCCAGGTCCTAGACTCTGAGTCTGGGGCTTGCTCCCTCCCACCAGCGCTCTGAGGACCTGGCCTCGGCCTTCTCCCACCCTCCAGCGCCCTCCCAGTGCCCTCCCCTGCTCGCCAACACAGGGAGACTTGGCACCAGCTTTCCGGAAAGCGACTGACCCGGCCAACAACAGCATCCCTCCTCCCATTCCCAAGCCTGTGATGCAGGCCCGCACTGCCCTCAGAATTGGGGGCTGAAAGAAGCCAGTCAGGGCAGGCTTCATGGAGGAGGTGGCCTTGCTGCAGGAGGTGGGTTTCGATCTGTAGAGAGAAATGGGAAGGGCTTTCCAAGCAGAGAGAACGTGCAGGTGGGAAGGAGACAGTCGGCTGGGACCTCGGGGTCAGACTTTATGCCTCAAGCTGATGCCAGGGAGGACTTGTCCTGGAAACTTTGGGCTCTGAGAAGTGACAGCATCTTGGAAATTTGGAATCACAGAACCTCGGAGCCAGAGAGTTTGGAACCTGGCATCTCGAGTCACACTCCCCAGAGGTCGTCAGTCCTCCAGCTCACCCAGTGTCTGGCATCACCGTGGCAGCCCTTTGGTTGTTTGGGTCCGGGCAGTTTGGGCCACTCACGGCGACGGGAGTTCACTGCCTTGTAAGGGAAGGTAGATGAGGTGGGGCAGAGAACAGTAGCTGCTACAGCGTCCCTGCGTGGACACTACGCTTTGCCACCCCTGCTGTTCCGAGGTCGGTGAGATAGTCGAGGTCAGGAGAGCCGGGTGTCCAGCGCTCCTCTGAGGCCCAGAGCAGACAGACACAGACAGACATGGCTATTCTGGTCCCACGGGGCCAGCTAAGGCCGGGAAGGGCTGAAATAGAAAGCAGGTCGGAGGCCCTGCGGGAGACGTGGCCTGCCCTTGACCTGGGTGGGTCGGTCTGACTCTGCAGAGGGAGCCACAGCCCAGCCCAGCCCGGCCCGGCCAGCTCATTGTGCCTGGACCCAGGAGAGATCTCAAACCCTGGGTGCTGGGTCCTGGGGTGGCGGCCCTCTCCACTATGCCTGGGGGATGGGTTCCAGAAACTTCCAGAAAGAAAGCTGGCCAGTCTCAGTAGAGCAATTTCAGGGCTTCGCAGAAGGATGAAAGACTCAAGAATCCAGGACCCGGCCACCTGGGTTCAAAGCCCTTCCTAGCTGTGTGACCTTGGGCAAGTGATTTCACCTCTCTGAGCCTCCCTTTCCTCTTGTGAGGACAGCAACAAGGCCCCCCCATAGGGCTATTTGGGGAGTGAACACACCCGAAGTGCCTGCCTGTGTCGGTCGACATTGCTTCTTGAGTGTCTTACCCCCTGGACCAGCATTTTCAAGCCGAAGGTCACAACCCAGCAGGGGGTCTATTTAGTGGGGTCTCACACTTGGTGCCATTTTGTATTACCGTGCCCAGGATATGGGAGGCCAAGCGGGGCCCCGCATTGCCACCACCCCAGGCCACCAAGCCGTTGGACATGTGCTTGCTCAGGCACCTGTGCCAGCCACTGAACCCCCCCACTCCAGCCCCAGGCTGGGCCAAGTGTGCAGAGGAGGCTTTGGAGGGAGGATGTGGAACCAGTCTCAGCGAAGGAGGGAGGGCCACGATGGGGAGCCCCTGCTCCCAACCACAGGGAGGCTCAGAGCAGGGCTGAGCTGCAGCTGAGTCCTGATGGCTGAGCCCACTCTGGGGCTTGGTCTCCTCATCCATAAGAAGTGGGGCCAACTCAGTGGGCTCCAATGTCCACTGGCTCAGGGGTTCCTCTCCAGGGCTCTGAGACGGCCCTCCTGGCCTGTTCCAGGAGCTGAGACTTAGGGGAGGGCCAGCCCCTCCCACGCCCGCACGCTCAGACCCACCCCAGACTCCTGGGCACACAGCAAGGCCACGCAGCTGATGGGAATGCTGGGAGGGTGAGTAAGGCCAGGAGCCAGACCTCCTCCTCCAGCAAGGGCCCCTGGATTGGGTCTTGGGAGACCTGGCACTTTCCTGTGCTTCTCACCCATGAGCCCAGCATCCCCACACTCCCAGACCCCTAGGGGCTCCTCCCTTGGCTCCCTGGGGCTCAAAGTCACTGACTCATGTGTCGCTGAGGCCTCCCCTCAGCAGCACTGACAGCCCGCGCTGGGTCCTATTTGTGCCTGCCTGGGCCGTGGGCCAGGGCCAAGCCTCCCTGGACCCCACAGAAGGGGCTGCTCTGTGGGGGCTCCCTTTCCACAGTCCAAGACACCGAGTCTAACAGAAGGTCACTCTGGTGGCCTGCTGGCCCCAAAGTCAGGGTTTTGCCACACAGCTGCTGGGGTGGCTGGAAGCCTAGGCCTGGTTCCAGCCCAGGGTCTGTATGCCCCTTTCACTGTGTGACTTTGGACAGGTCCATTCCTCCTGGGCCTCAGTTCCTCTGGCTGTAAGAGCAGGAGATAGGATGAGATGAGCTCTGAGGGGACTCCTGAGTGACAAGTGGGGGTGGGAGGGCAGCCCAGAAAAAGGAGTTGAGGGGAGCCCAGAGGGCAATTGTGCCAGCGTCACCCTGGGATGGCTCTGCGGAGCTCCAGAGCTGAGATCCCGTGCACAGAGTGCCAACCATGCCGCAGGCACTGCACCGAGTGCCCCAGGACCCCCGCCCACTCGTCGCTGTCTCTCAGAGGTCCTGCCCTGTGGGCCCCATAGCCCAGCCCTGCTTCTCCAGCCCCCAGATGCCGTGCAGAAGCCACAGAGGCCCTCCCTGCCGTGGGCCCCTCCACATCCAGCCTCCTTTCCTCCATCTGCCCCTGGGCAGGATCCTTCCGTGGCATGTCCGAGGAGAACAGGACTAGGCACTTCCTGAGAAGAGGGGGCCCCTTCCAGCATCAGCACAGGCTGTCTTGTCCCTTCTTTAAGGGGGGGAAACTGAGGATCAGAGCAGCGAGTGATCAACCCAGAGCTGCCCAAGGGGCCCCTCACCTGTCCCCAGGAGCAGAGAAATGCCCCTGCCCACCCTGGGCACTGCCCAGGGAGTCTGCAGTGCAGAAGGCTAGCGTGGCACTGAACCCCTCAAGAAGTCACCCAAAGGTCTTCACGGGGTCACCTTTGGCTAGAGGCTCCCCACGCCCCCTTGTGCCTTCTCCTACCATAGCACTAGCCTCCCTAGCGGGTGAGGTCCTCCTGCAGAGCCGCCTGCGCCCCTCCACCCTCACAGGCTCCTCAGCTGGCCTCTCCCTGGGCAGACAGCAGGACACCCTTGCCAGGTCCCGGGGCTGTTCACATCCTTGGGTGGCACCCAGACAGGGCCATTTGGGAGGACAGAGGAGCTGGAGTGTCAGGCCCCAGCACCGGTGGCAGGACCCGCTCAATGGCACCAGTGTCTGCTAGCCCCTGGGTTCCCTGCCCTCCCCCCAAGCCCGACTGCTCGGCTGCTGTTTGTGGCTCCATCATGTAGCACAGAGACTTGCGGACCACACTGCCTGTGGATGGCGGAGGCTTGTGGGTCCCGAGTGCAGCATCACTGGACTTCACAACTTCGGCTGCAAGAGGGACCCACAGGCAAGGGGCCCGAGAGGGTCAGACCCTCTCAGGCCGTGGGGCTGCAGGGTCAGCCTCAGAGTCAAGACCAAGGGTGGGCAACAGGAGCCATGAGTCTGCCCAGTCCCCAAGGGGCAGATCCGCCATGGGGGTTCACAGGACACTCCCAGATCCTGCCAAGGTGGTGGAGCTTCCCTTCACCCTCGTCCCCACAGGGAAGAGACCGGCAGGCTGCCGATACCCTGCGGGGCCCCCCTGGGGAGGGCCCTCCACCAGGCCCAGCGCCCAAAAACATCCAGTGGAGCACAGCATGGCGGCCCCACCCTGCACGCTCCACGCTCCAATTAGACCCACTGGATGGGGTCCTGACCCCGGGCCCAGTCACAGACCAGCCAGACCCACAAGCCTGGTGGAGGTGACAAGGGTGAAATTATCCCTGTGCCCTGTCTCCTCTGAGGGCTGTGCCTCAAAACCCCCAGTCTCATGGGCTCCTGCTGGCCCGTTCCAGGGCTGCCCCAGAGGATCCGTGGCCCCTCAGAGGAGCACCTCCCTGGGGGACAGGTCCTGGAGCCAGCCAGGCTATCACACCTTCCCAGGCCGTCTACTGGTGTCTGTTGTGTTTGGGGGATTCTCTCTGAGATTCCTCTAGAACAAGCTTGAGTGTGCCAACTGGAGCCCCGGGCCCTGGGAGGTGGGCATGTGGCCTTGGCAGCCCTGCCCGTGACTCAGCAGGCCTTGCCACCTCATGAAATTTGAGCCTCCGCTGGCTCAGCCCTCCAGCCTCCCTCCAGACCATCCCCACACAGAAACGACACTGTGTCCACACTATCCCTCATCTCCCACCCTGCATGCCACTGCCTTGCCAGCCAGGGGCCAGTACTGGCCCAGAGAGGTGCGGGAGTCTGCGTGGGCCAGAGGTGTTCTAAGGAGATAATAGTAGCCTGTGGGCTCATTGCTACACTAGTGGGATGATGGGACCACCCTCTCCCAGAACTTTCAATGGCTCCCCATTGCCCATAGGATCAAATCCATCACTCTGGTGCCCATAGAGGCTGCTGAGACTCAGACTCAATGTGAAAGGCCCCTACTCACTCCCGGCTTCATCACTTGTCCTCCAGGAACTATCCAATGGCTTCCCCTCTCTCTGCCCATCCAGGCTGCCCACCTCTTATTATATCTCCCTTTGCCTGCTCCAGGAAGCCTTCCCAGACTGTACCCCTGGGTTAGGGCTCTGCAGCATGCCTGCCCTCTCTTGTTGGTCTCCATGGAGACCAGACTGAGCTTGGGGAGGCCCAGGGCCTCCTCTGGGGATGTTTTCCCTGGGTCTCTGTGCCCAGCTCAGCTGGCTCAGCAGGTGAGCAGGAGCACAGGACAAGTAGACAAGAAGGGCACTCCTGGCAGAGGAGGCAGCACACGACCCGATCCTGACCCCTCCCAACCTCAGCCCTGTGCCATCCCAGGCTGGCCACAAAGCCACTGGGGCTGCCCATCCGAGGAGGGATGTTCCCCCAGCAGCCCTCACCTCTTCCACCCCTGAGATTCACAACCTGCTTCCTCCCCCACCCGCTGGCCTGTGTCACGTCCAGGTCCTCCCACACACTCAGACCCACGTGTCACGCATCACACGTGGGCACAAATGGAGGCCCAGACACCAAGTGTGCAGGCTTTCGGTCACAGGCACACACGGGCACACCCAGGCTTGGAATAGACACAAAACAGAACCCGGAGAGCGACAGGAACCCAGACTCCTGAGGCAGCCATGAGGGCCTACCCCCTCATGCATATGTCCCCTCCCAGGAAGAAAACTGGACTTTGCTGTGCTCCTACCTCCTGCACACCCTGCACTCCCATGGGCCCCTGCAGCCGGGGGATCAGAGCTGCCCACCCTCCCTCCTCCCATCCTCCTGGACAGTGGGTCTGTGCCCCACCCCTCCCAGCCTCAGTTTACCCTCTGTCCCGAGGGGTGTGGGGACTCTGGCCGCCCAGTCTCCCTCCCTCAGGGCCCTGGGCCTGGCTCCTCCTGGGGGCGGGGAAGGAGCCCGCCCCGCCCCCACTGCTGCCTTTGCCCAAAAGGAGCCCCAGGCGGCCTGACGTCAGGCCCCAGGAAGGCGTCGGGCAGAGCAGCTTGCAGAGCTGAGGCCAAGCGGACACCCTGTCTCCAGCTGCTGGGGTGAAGGCCGGTGAGTACCCCCACTGGGCTGGCCACCTGGCTTCTCTCTGCCCCCAGCAGGAGGCTCCTGAGCCGCTCAGTCCTCACTCCCCACCAGGCAGGCAGTTGGGCGAGAGGGACCAAGAAACTGCCCAAGACCCAGGCGGCTGGAGAGCTCAGAGCAGGTCCTGCCCAGCAGAGAGCCACTGTGCCCGTGAGAACACGGAGATCAGACTGGGGGAGAGGGCGGGCGAGCTGGCCAAGCTGGACTAGGGGCGGGGAAGCTGTGCTCCTGGGCACCCACCCCTACTCTGGACTTCATTCATTCATTCATTCATCCATTCACCACTCTCCCTGAGCTTCTGCTGCTGCCCAAAGCTGGGCCTCAGTTTCCCCACCTGTCAAGGCAGTGGGGTAGCCCTAGAGGCCAGGCCATGGAGGGGTTGGGGTACCCAAGAGGCACTTGGCAAGCTGCAGGGCCTCAGCCACCACCACCCCACAGGCTGGGGCAGGGCTGGGGGTTGCGGGATCTGTGGGGGCAGCTCTGAGCAGGACACTCCCCTGCGGAGGGTCAGTCCTGCCATCCCACTGCTCAGGCCCTTTAGGGCTGGGGAAACTGAGGCCTAGGGAGGCTGACATGCCCAGCCCCAGCGCAGTCCTTGAAGCTGGCACTGCCCCGGCCCAGCTCTCCCTGGCGTAGCTGCCCTGTGAGAAGGCAGCAGAAGCAGGGTCCCGAGGGGGGCAGCAGTTGGGAACTGGCTGGTGGCCAGGGTGCCGGCAGGGCAGACAGAGAGCAGCTGTGCGGCTGCAGTAGGACTGGAGCTGGAAAGGGGCGGGTGGCCACAGTCCCCCAGTTCTGTCCTCAACAGCCAGTCACCCGGGGGCTCTCCTCCCATCCAGGGGCTCGTCTGGCCTTTCAGTCTCCAGGGGCTGCCTGGCTGTGTGGCCGTGGGCAGGTCACTGCCCGTCTCTGAGCCACACAGTGCTGGCCCACCCACTCAGCAGCTGGGCATGGGGAGGTCAGACCTGCTCCCAGCACCTGCCAGGAGCCTAAAGGGTGGTCCCATTTTGTCTTCTTGGTAACCTCATGTGACAAGGGGACTTCAGCATGTTCACTTTACAGACAAGGAAACTGAAGCTCAAAGAGGCCAGAGTGGGTTTTAAAACTCACTCGTTCAGTCACTCAGCACACCCTGCCGCGGCCTGAGCGGGCCTCACGGCGCTCCCAGTCCAGCGGGGGAATGACAAGCAGAAAAGGAAATAAACACGGAACTTAGGGGTGGGGGGACAGGGACAAAGAAAATGAAGCAACCAAAGCTGTGCAGGCAGCTGAGTCTCTGGGACGCTTCCTGCGGGGTGGCCTTGGCCTGAGGATGCCCGAGCAGCTCCCTCAAGGTGAGTCTGGCAAAGCCAAAGCCGTGGCCACTGCGCCCCAAACACGGAAGCTCCTTCCCACCACAGGGCCTTGGCACTCGCTGTGCCCTTCCCGCTGCCCTTCCTCACCACTCTCTCAGGTCCTCCTGAGGCCCATTCTGCCTGTGACCAGCAACTTCCTGGCCCTGTCCGTACCACCCCAGCTGTGAGCTCTGCAAGGAGGGGCCTGGTCTGCTGGAAGCCCTCTGTGCCCCCAGTGCTGGGGTTTAAGTCCCAGTCTGACACCTCTAAAATGCATGTCCCAACTGCTGCCCTGACCTGGCTACTGGGCATGGTGGCCCGAGGCAAGCTGCCCACCCCCAGGCCTCTGCTTCCCCCTCTGCACAGCGTGGCCGTCAGGAATCATCAGTGGCAGGGCACAGGCCAGGGGAGCCTGCTGTGCCCCCAGCCTGAGCTGAGCCCGAGACTGGGGACAAAGAGAGCAGCAGACAGGACAGGCTAGAGCTCAAACCCAGTTCCTCCACTCAGGACACACAACGTCACCCCTCTGCACCTCACCTTCCTCGCAGGCAAAATGGGGCCAGCAGCACCCACTTGGGGGCATCTTGGGAGAGTCAATGAAACCCTAGGAAGAACCGTCTCAGCAGGCACCCATGAACTGTGGGATCACAGCTCTCCCCACTGGGGGAGGCTTCAGAGGGCTCTGGGGGGCTGTGTGGGACACAGTGGGGTAGTGACTGTGGGTGCCAGGAGCCTTCACCAGGTGACACAGGCAGAGAGAGCAGTGTGCCAGGCAGAGGGAATGGCATGTGCAAAGGCCGAGAGGGCCAGGCTAAGGATGTTCGGGCAGAAGGACAAGGCAGAAGCCGGGCAGGTGCACACCGTGGATGCCTGGCCTGGCGGCCCCGAGAGCCTGAGCTCGGGCAGCAGTGTCAGGGGCTGCCACAGCCACAGCTGTCCAGGCTAGAGGTGAGCAGTGAGCCACGCTGACAGGAAGGTGGGGAGCTGGCTGGGGCCGTGCAGGACCTCCAAGTGTAGCCAGTGCCTGTAGCTCTGCCCCACCCAGAGACGCCTGGCACTTCCATCAGCGCCAAGGGTCGGCTAAAGGGGCTCCCAGATGGTGGAATTCAAGCCAGAGCCAGGCAAGATGGAGCCTAGGTGCCCTGCCCAGTCCCCGCCCGTAGGTGACCGCTCTCCCTGAGCTGGGGTGGAGGAAGCCCTGCTGGTGGGGGTCGGGGGGACGTAGTTTCCAGTCAGTGCCACCTGGGACCTGTGGGGTGACCTGAGGCAAGTCTGGCCCCATTTGGAGGACTCAGTAAGGGCACAGCGGCCCCTGGGTAGGAACAGACCAGCCAAAATCAGCAGGCAACATTCTAAAGCAGATGCCACGAAACCAAGAATAATCGTAAAAATAAACAGGCAGATAGTTCCCCCAATAATGGCTATTTTGGCCTCGGAAGGCTGTGAGGATCACCCGGTCTGGGGCGCAGGCTCGAGCACACACAGGCCCGTGGACGCACACATGGCCTCAGCACAGTGAGGGCCCGCTGTGCACAAACTCCCAGTCCAGAGATGCCGCGTCCAGATCCACTGCTCCCCAGCCCCCATGCTCAGTCCCTCCTCAGCCTGTGCCTCATCCTGCTGGACCTGGGTGTGTTCCCAACTGCACCCATTCCATGCTGTGTAGCCTTGGGCACGTCCCTCCCTCTCTGAGCCTCCAGTTCCTCATGTGTCAAAGCCAGGATTGCCATGCAAAGTGCCCTGGGGCGGCTGGTCCCCAGCATGTGCTCAGAGCCCCTAGGTGGGGAGAAGGCTAGGCCCATGCTCCACGCCTGCTCCCCTGGATGACACACGGCGTCCCGGGCCAGACTCCCAGGCAGGCTCGACAGCCACCTGTTGCCCAGGCTGAGGCCGGGCCCACTTTGCTGCCTGTCTCACATGTGGCAGGGCCGAGGCCGTGAGGCTTCGGGAGAGGCGTCTGCGGGGTTGCTGGGCAGCCGAGAGGACTCTCAGGGACGGTGGGGTGGACTTGAGAGGAGCCCAGGGAAAGCGCAGGACACGCCCCTCCCCCACCTGCCTGCCTAGGAGGGGGCCGGCACAGCCCCCGGTCCCCACTTGGAGTCCTTGGCAAATGCCAGCATCCCAAGCCTCCCGTTGCCAGGCATAGGGCAGGGACCCAGTGAGCTGTGAGTGGGTCAGTGAGGCAGCCGCCCCACCTGTGCTCTGGGCATGGAGTATCGGTGTGGCCACAGGCTGGGCAGAGCGCGAGTCCCAGGAGAGGGGACAGGGTCAAGTGACATGGGGAAAAGATGCTCATCCCCCTCCCCCAGGGAAATTTCCAGGGTCATGAGCTGCATAAAGCCTCTGAGAAGTCCTGCACTGAGTGCCCTGGATGGCCCAGGCCTCTCCTCTTCCCGCTTATTGGCAGGCCGGTCCAGGCAGGGCCCCATGCAGGTGTGGAAAGCAGGAGCGTGCAGTGCCCTCACTGTCTACACACCTCCCGTGTGGGGGCGTCCCAATCTACCAACACTTCCAGCCAGGCTGCGCGATCGCCTGCATTCACTCAACACACGTGGTTACCAGAGTCACAGGTGAGGGCACTGAGGCTCCGAGCGGTGAGATGACTTGCCCAGGGCCTCACAGGTGGCGGGTGTGGAGCCGGCTTGAACCAAAGACTGTTGCCACCCAAGGGGGGTATGGGGTGGGGTGCGGGGTAGGGGAAGCACAAGCATGGACCCAAGAGTCAGAGTGATTGGTGGGGGCTTCCTGGAGTAGGTGTCAGCCCTGCTCAGCTTGGAGGACTAGTGGATCCCGATGGTAGAGCTGGGGGTGAAAGCCAAGTCCAGGCCAGTGCCAGGACGCGGGGTGGGGTGGGCACCAAGGGCCAAGGTGGGAAACCAGGCCACACTCCGCCAGCCCTGACAGGCCACTCAGGGAGCCCATTCAGCCAGAGGAGGACGGATGCCCCCCCATGCCAGGGACTTGGGGTGCAGTGGAACAGACGGGCTCTGCCACACCCACCAGCTGCCCGCAGGACGCCCACAGTCTGATGGGGAGGGCATGGCACACAGCCATGCAGTGGGATGAGGCCTGGGGTGGGGGACATGACAGGGCGCCCTGGGAGGGGGCCACAGGGAGAGGCGTCAAGCCAGCCCAGGGGGAAGAGAGAAGGCTTCCTAGAGGAGGTGAGCCCAGGAGGAAGTCCTACAAATGGGCATGAATCAGCTTGGGCAAAGGCGTGGGGGCCGAGGGTGTGAGGGAGCTGGGTCCATCTCGTGGCTTCCTCTGCTGAAACATCAGGCAGTCCCAGGAGGACCTCTGTCCCGACAGCCCCACCTCAGAAGGCCATTTAACCCCTAGGGGTGGGGGCTTCCCCCTTGACCCTCTGTGGCCTCCCCTAGAGGGTCTCCGTGAAGCCTCCTAAGGCCTCTGCCGCGCGGGGCTCTGGGTCTGCCCATCCAAAGGGGTCGTGGCCGAAACAGAAAAGAAAGGGACGCAGCAGAGCAAGGTGCCTGCCCTGACCACCTGCACCAAGTGCTTTGTCTCCACCGAGGCTCGCGGCAGCCCTGCCATTCCCACTGCACAGAAGGAGAGACTGAGGCTGGGGGAGGGCCTGCCCAAGGTCAGAGTGGCGCCAGGAGCCTCTCTCCAGGTGGGCAGGACCTGGTCTAGTGCTCAAAAGTTGGGGCAGGACTTGGCCCCTCGTCCTCTCTGTTCCCGAGGCCTGGAGCGTGTCCCGCCATTGCCTCCTGTGTCTGAGCACCTGCCGTGTGCTGCGTGTGGCACGGCAACCCCCGGGGCGATTCTATTTGGCCCCCTTCATAGATGAGGAAGTGGAGGCTGGAGACTTCAAGGCTACAGCCTGTTCGGAGACAAGCCAAGCGGCCAGGGCTGTCCAGGCAGGGCTGGGGCTCTTGACAGCCACGCTCCAGCCCCCAGCCCACTGTGTTTCCCCTTACCAACTCTGGCGTCCCCTCTGTCCCGTCCCCGAGGAGGTGCCTCAGAGTGGGTTGGTGGAGAATGAGAAGCCTCTGGCCCTGGCGCAGTTTCTGGTCCGTGGGCCCCAGACCCACACCGGCACTGCAAGGACATGGCACTGGCCCCTGCCCTCTGGGCTCTGGCTGGCTGGCCCAGCCCTGGAGTCTGCTCTGCCTCAGGCAGGCCCAGGGCACCTGCGAGAATGGAAAGGGACAGTTCCATCTCCTCCAGACCCAGGCCCGGCCTGGGGACACTGACAGGGCTGGGCCTTCCCGCCCAGCGTAGATGGTGCCATTGAGCCCTGTAACAGAGGAGGATGGCAAGGCCCATTGACCTGGCCAAGGCCTCAGGTGAGGGGGTGGCGGAGACTCGAACCCGTGTTCCCGAGACTGCTTGTTCTTGCCCGGGGCCTCCCAAGGGCCAGGCTGTCCCCAGGAAGACAGAACTTTCTCCCTCTCCAAGCACTCACCAGAGGGCCTGCTGCCACGGGCCAAGTTCAGGGTCCGGAGGCCTGCCATTTGAGTTCCTCGTCCTTCAGAACAAAAAGGACAAGGCCAAGCGCGGTGGCTCACGCCTGTAATCCTAGCACTCTGGGAGGCCGAGGCGGGCTGATTGCTCAAGGTCAGGAGTTCGAAACCAGCCTGAGCAAGAGTGAGACCCTGTCTCTACTATAAATAGAAAGAAATTAATTGGCCAACTAAAAATATATATAGAAAAATTAGCAGGGCATGGTGGCGCATGCCTGTAGTCCCAGCTACTAGGGAGGCTGAGGCAGTAGGATCGCTTGAGTCCAGGAGTTTGAGGTTGCTGTGAGCTAGGCTGACACCACAGCACTCTAGCCCG
>CAUYRT010106248.1:0-17729 GCA_963574885.1 Lepilemur ruficaudatus
TACATGACCACAAGGGAAACTAATATACTCAACATAATTAGTGAGTTTGATTCATCACATCCCAGGATGGAATGCATCTTGACCTTCAGAAATGAAGGTGACCAGAATTCAGCTTTCAAACCACTCATCAGTGAAAATGCATGGCCATATATGCCTAATTGGCACAAAGTTACATGTCATTAATTTGTTCCTTTTTATGGATTTAATAAACATTTATTGTATGTTTACTCTGTGCCAGACACTATAATGTTGTTCTAAGATAGTTTAGGTTACTTGTTATTGTAATCATACTTACTAAAATGACAATAATTTGTAGAGAAATTAAATGTTCACTTTTTTCTCCCTCCCTCTCTTTCTTCTTTCCTTTCTTTGTCTTCCTTCCTTCCTTTCTTTCTTCCTTCCTTCCTTCTTTCCTTTTTCCTTCCTTCCTCCTTTCCTTCCTTCCTTCCTTTTTCCTTCCTTCCTTCCTTCCTTCCTTCCTTCCTTCCTTCCTTCCTTCCTTCCTTCTTTCCTTCCATCTTTCCCTCCCTTCTCCCTCTCTTCTCCTTTCCTTTCTTTGTTTCTTGTCTTTCTTTCCTCCCTCTCTCCCTTCCTTCCTTTCTTCCTCTTCTTCTTTTCTTCCCTTTTACTTTTGTACAGCATAAATGTGATTCCACCAGGTCATTACTGTTTGTAAGGCACAACTTGCCCGCCAATGGCCACCTCAAATCTAACAGGGTTTAGGGAGGGAGCTGACTTTGCATTTCTTGGGAAGGTCTATTAGAGTGGGAAGAGGCTAAAGGTGCGCACAGAATTGCTTTCTTTGCATGAACTGTCACCATACCAAAAAGACTAGGGAAGAAGTGGAAGGGCACACAGTATTTAATTATGAGTTTCTAGTGCCCCAAAGCCACAGAAAGAGCAGCTGCTTAAACACTGCTTGCCCTTTGACTAATGGCCAAAAGCACTGAATGGGAGAACAGAAAGAGATTAACATGGATAAGATTTAAACAAAAGTGATACCATCGTCAGAATAACAACAAAAAGCACAGTTAAAAGGAGCATGAAGTCATGTTAAGAAAGAGGTCATGATACAAAATTATAAAATGTCTTGTTTTTTGAAAGTAACTCTTTTTTTTTTTTTTCTGTTCTAAATTATCCCTCTCTACCAGAGTCCCTAAGTAAAAATGTAAAGGGAAGTGTTAGCACCACTCTAAAACAGGGACAGGTCAATTCTCTGCCTTTGGTTATGTAATTTGAATTGGAAGTATCCTAATGCAAACAAAACGCAATTTCTAAGCACAGAGAAAGGGCTGTTAAAGCCAAGCAATGACTGTAGCTTTTCTTTTGTTCTTTGTTACTGTTAGCTATTTGAAATTTCCCAAATGCTGGACAACTTATCTAGTGAACAGGGACATTCCATTCCACCGGTTCCAGGCTTATGTTTCAGTGATGATCGTGAGAAGATCGGAACAATCATCTGTTAAATCTCAGTCTCTCTCATTTGGTTTGAGTTTGGAAGATAGAACCATGACACCCCTCCTTCCTAGGGGAACTTGGGAATCACAGCACAACTCCCTCAAAAACAAACAAAAACAAAAACAAACAAACCAAAACACACCTGTCATGTCCATCCTATCTATTGATTCTTTTATATTTTTGCTGTGGTGAGGAGTTTAGGCCCCTCTTAGCGAATGCTATGACTTATCCAGCACATCCTTTGAAATATACTGCCGGAAGTCTCTTGGTGCCTCAGCTAAAATTTCTATTTTAATATCCCATAATGCATTTGATTACCTGACTGGTAAATACTCCATTTTTTCCCCTCCAAATTGGTAATTACTCCTAGCCTATCACTGAGTTAAGACCTATATCCTATATACAGATTTTTATATCTTTTGTGGAAGTTAAGACTCTTGCTGTGAGGAACAAAAACTGAACTGAGGCTCCATAATACAAAATGGAATTTATTATTTCATATATCAAAATTATTTGAAAACATGGGTTGAGCTGGTGTTGGAGATACATGATATTAGGACATTAATCCTATCACCTGTCTCACACATTTTTCTGTTTCTCTTTTATTTTTATTTTTCATTAACTTCTCCAGGAGTTTAGAACCATGGTCCTTGGCAGTTTCTTTTCTTTTTTTTCTTTTTCCTTGGCAGTTTCTAATGCATACTTTTGGCTTTTACAGTTTCATGACCACAAGGAAAACAGGCTTTGGAAATTCTCAGGGAATCATTTTGACTGCTCACCCTCGGGTCACCTCTTGGATCTGTCACAGTGGTCTGGAGAAGTTAAATGCTGTGGATACCTCAGCTCAGGCCATGAGCCCACACCTGGGACAAAATGGGGGTGGAAGAGTTATTAAAAAAAAGGGGAAGAGGTGGGAGGCAGACAAGAATAACAGCTGTCCACTGTATCATGTTCTATATATTTATATAGACTTAGGGCAGAATAGTTAAACTCATGTTCATATTTTTTTTTTGAGGACTGTTGAAATATATGTGCATATATCTATATCAGTAAAGATCATAGTGAAGTCAGGGAGCCAGGAAAAGGATCAGGAAGAGTGGGAAGGAGAGAATAAGCATTCAGAAGAACAGAAGGAAGAGCAGGGAAATCCTGAAGGTCATGTGTGAGCAGGAAGTATTAATAGGAGGGGTACAAAGTACAGGGACCAGGGTAGAGTCCTGGTTAGAGAATGGGGAGATAAATATGAGGGAGACAGAGATCATGACAAAAAGGGACATAGAGTGACACAGGTCCATGGATGGGGAAAGATAAGAGGTCAGAAAAGTGTCATTTCTGGAGGGAAAACTAAAGTGCTATTATTATTGTTATTGTCTCTGCAACTATTCTCTTTTGCCAATTAGAATATTTTGGCATTGTTGGGAGGCAAAATGTATAACGAGAATTGTGGATAAAATTGTTTTCCAACTTGTAAATGCCATTTGATGTGTTATGAACAAATTAGAATAACATTTCTCAAAGAATGGTGCTACTATTTTTAATCAATGGAAGATGGGACATATTATATTTTAAAGTCATACAATACTTCAAGCTCTGTGAAGACAGGACAAAGCCGCCTCATATAATGAATGAAGGGTACGCGTTACAGAGGTGCTTGTCCCGCTAGAACACTTCAGATGCCATTTGGCTGCTGCTTCTCTCCGGATTTGCTTTGTATCCCACGGAGATGATCTGACCTTAAGCTTTTGTTGGCTTCAAAGAGAGCTCCGTTCTTGCCTCATCTCTGCAGTACTGAAGAAACAGACCCTCGGTGAACCACAGGAAGCCAGATGGATTTTAATATTGGGAATTCTTTCCTGTGATGCAGGAAATGTTATCTGGGCCATCTCAGTGGGCTAGGGATTACAGAGCTGGATTAGACTTCAAAATACAACCTGATTCCATAGGTCTGGGGTAGCCGTGAGGCCCAGAGGCAGAGTATATCAGGTGGACATCTTGATAATCATCTGTGATTATGTTAACCCATTCCTAAGTGGACGCGTCACTTGTATCAGAGTATACACGAGCAACCTTCCTCACTCTTCCCAGCGCTTATAACTCAGGAAAGAGATAATATATCAGCATGTGAACGTGGGTTGGATATATCCAGTGAGATCTCTCTCGGAAATTCAGTACATTATATTAAATGGGCATAAAAATGTGTTCTTTCACAAAACACTTATTAGAACCTGAGATAATACCATAGGTCAGATTGTTAAAAAGAGATCCTCATGAATCACAAATCTGACCGAATCTCTAGCTTTACTAATAATTTTAAGGATGCAGGTCATCACCTGGCATGCGCAAAACCAGGGAGGGGTCCTCAGCCTCCAAAGCAGCCTCCTTTTTAAAATTTTATATTGATTCATTTTTATTTCAGAATGTTACCAGGGGTACAAACTTTTTGGCTACATAAATTGCTCTTGTGCCGTTTGAGTCAAAGTTATTATATAAGTGTGCCTGTCCCCCAGATAGTGTGCACTGTACCCGTTAGGTGTGAATTTACCATCCTCTCCTCCCCCGTCCCACCTGCTTGATTTTCAATGAATGCTATTTCCATATGTGCACTTAAGTGTTTTGCCGCATCAAAGCATACATTGGGCCCAGTTTTACGTAGGAAGTTTCTAAGTGATGTGTGCATTTCACATTACTGTTAGGTCATGAAAATCTCCATTTTATATTCAGATAGTTACATAGCTTTTTCCAGGAGAGCATGCCCCATAAATCCATAGATTCCAGGTTTATTTACCACAAGCAATGCTAGTCAGTGAGCATTTCATAAATAAGTACCGTCTTACTAGTAAACGCCATGAACTTGCTTGCCAGAGAGGGTATGCTATTAGCATGTTTAAGTGGAGGTTTGAATGGGCCACCTTGTTTATTTCCAGGGGGTGTTTTCTTAGTAAAGGGAGGGACTGCTTGACCATATTGCTCCTAAATACCTTCTTGGTGATGTGTATACAGAGATTAACAAAAACAGTCCCTACACTCAAATATTTTTGCCATCTAAGAAGATGAACACAAAATCAACACCAGAGATAATGGATATAAAACCCTAAACATAGTGTATGGCATAGAGTAAGTCTATCAGTAGATAAAAATATTTTTAAAAATAGTATTAACAATGCAATATCAAAGTGTTATAGCATGATTAAATCTTATAAGGATGGTAGAGTCTTAGTGGACAATGTAATTTGCACGAGCTTCAAATGTATTCATTCTGCTGACATTTATTGAGTAATCTTCCATATGTCAGACACTACCTGAGTTGAAATGACACAAAATTCTTGGTTTCTTTGAGTTTTCTGTCTTGGAGGAGACACAGGTAAATAAATAATTGAAACACATTATAATAAGCATGTTTTAAAAAAATCTACTCGTGAGGTAGGAGAGTGTACCATACTCAGCCTCCAGAAATGCAGAGGGTTTCATCAATTACAAATTAAGTCTTGAATTGAGCACTTACTGGGTAGATAAGAAGGATAAAAGGCTTTTCAAGGGGAGGGAGCGAGATGGGCAAAGTGGGCAGCACCAGTGAACATAGGGCCATGGGGGCCATGAAGAGAGTACTTACCTTTAGTTACCTTTTGTGCGATGATGATCTGGGAAAATGCTGGAAAAGTAAGTTGGGGGTCAGATGATCAATGAGGCCAGTAGGAATGAAAGATAATCAAAATAACTAACAATTTTTGAGAAATCGCTATATCCAGGCACAATATTAGGTATCCATATTGTGGTATCCATATTGGATTTTCATGACCTATTAGATTCATTAAATAATATCTTGATTTATAAATGAGAATTTAGCCCGGCAGCTAATTAAGTATGGCGTCAAGATTTGCCCGCAGAACTGCCTTACTGTAAACCCATTCTCTCTCCATGGCTCTGTGTTAGGCTCAGAGGTTTGCGTATTGTGCTTACCTGCTAGGGAAGCAATGAAACAGCATCAGCAACAATGAGTGGCTTTAGGAGGGCAATTAGTCACCAGCCATAGTTCATGTCAGCATGCCTCTGCAAATATCCACAGGGACAGAAGTCCTAAGAATAGTGAGCTTGCTACGGAAATACAATATCAAAACAGGTCCACTACCACCTTCCCCCTGTTTCACCCAGATGATAGCTCCTAGCCCATCTTCAACAGGAAGTCCTTGACCACCTCTACCTTGAAGGTTTTGGTAGGAAAACGACAAGATCAGTATGGGGTTTCAGAAAGATAAACCGGCCATGAATTTGAAGGACAATGGCTGCTTAGAGAATCTGTGGTTAGAGGAGAAAAATTGTTAGAAGCCTGCTTAATATTCCAGAAACGAAGTAGTAAGGGAGGCCATCATAGATCAACTGATGGAAGCTAACACTAATAAGACTTGCTGAGGGCACTGAGGTGACCCAGGCTTTCAGCTTGGATCACTACCATGAGTAGTGATGCTACTGAGATAGATAAGAAGGAAATAAATGCACCTTTGGGTTTGCTGAGTGCGAGGAGCCTGCGTGTGGAAGTTTACTTGTTTCAGATGGGGGTAACATGCAGGCAGACAGGAATTTGATCTGCTGCAAAGAGAGGTGCTAGGGTAGAAGACATAGATTTGGATTCAGTTATTAATCACTTTGTGAGAGTGAATGGAAAAGCTTTCAATGGCAGGGCCTTACAAGGAGACAGGACACAAGCTATAATTTTTCCTGTATTTCTTCACTTTCCTTTGCCCATACATCTTTTACACATACTCTTTATTTAAGCAGTTCTTATTCACGGGGTGCCTACTCCGTGCAAGGCGATGTCTTTGCCAATGAGGACACGATGGTGGGCAAAGCCTGAATGCTTCTTGCTCTCTAGAGTGTAGAGTCTAGTAAGGGAGGTCAGCATCACCAGATGTCACACTAGCGAATGTGTAAGTCCAAACCAAGATAAGTGCTCTGATGGGAAAAGTCACATTTCTTGGGGAAAAAAATAACAACAACAACAACAACAACAACAACAACAAAAAAAACCCGAAACAGTGTAACAAAAGCCGTGTCATACTGATAGACCTTGTAAGAAAGTACAGCTAGGTGGAGCCCTGAAGGGTAGAGAGTTGCTATCTAGGTGATGGAAGTGAAGGATGCTCTCGATGGAAAAGCGCAAGACAAAAGATTGGAGTATTTGGGAAGTTAGAAGAACACGCAGTTGGAGCCCGGGAAGGGGGCAGGGAGCAGTGAGCAATGTGTGCAGGGTCCAGACCATTCAGAATTTCCTGAGCACAATACGGATTTTCAATTGTGTTCTAAGAGTAATGAGATGCCATTGAAGGTTTTTTTTTATTTTTAAAAGATCATTGACCCAAACCTGTTTTACTGGGATAATACAGCCCAGATAGGCAGTGCTGAGGAATCAGGGCAAAAATAGAAGCGATTCATCATCTTCCCACAGGGTCTGCTTAGGAAGGAGCTGAGCGTCATCAGGCTCTTTCCATCAGTTTTTTTCCTCGCGCAAATAGCCATGGCTGGCCCATGTCAAATGGGTCGCTGGATGCAACTCAGTGATTGTTAAGTCCTTTTATTGTGGAGAGAAAGGAAAATTTAAACAATTTCGAGTTATCACACTGTCTCAGACTATTACACAATCCCATTGAGTTATTTTTAAAACTATCATTTGGACGCCGGTGTCATAATATAGCCCTTCCTGCTGGCTGTAATAAAAGTGTTTCATCTATTTCAAGTTTCCTGAGTAGAAAAATGTTGTTTAATGATTTCGCATGCACGAAGTTAATTTCAATCTCTGGAATTCATGGTGGCTGAAACAACTTAAAGCTGTTTCTCAGTAAAGAAGAGTGTCAACACAGCAGGTTTTTTTTTTTTTTTGGCTGTATACGTTCCATGCCTTCTATAAAAATGGCAGATGGACCATCACTGACATTTCCGCTCTGTGTGGTTGCTGCCCTAGAATGAGAGTTTTTAAAATAGTGATTGTAAGGGTTGTTTTTTCTTTGGATCTGCCTTGTTTATGTTTTCTCTTTGGAAATTTGACCAGAAACATGTTAGTGAATTATTATTGAGAGAAAGTGCCAAGGATTTGAAAAGTATCACTAAGATAAAGTTCATTATGCTGTTCTAACTGCCTTTCTAAGCTATTTTTTTGGTCCCTTTACCACACTGGTCTACTTTAAGACGAGGCAGAAACCTCTTTATTTTTAAATTCTGGAATATAAATTTGAATAACATTATTAGCAAAAAGGAAAGTAAAGTGTTTACTGTTCATCAGGACCATTAGAAAACCAGTGTGTCAAAGGTTTTGTGTAAACAAGACACCATTACTGTTAGGTGAAAAAAACAAGTGTTTATTAGGAATGATTATTATTTGGAATACATTAATAGTAGCCAGAGACCTTTCAACTAATTTTTAAATAATTTGCATTTGTGTTCAATTTATAGGATGGAATATACACACTCACACACACGTACATATGCATATAGGATTGTCCACAGTGAGAATTTAGTCTTAACGCCTTTTTATTTGCTTTTGCCTTAACCCCTTTTTATTTGCTTTTGCCTTTCTATTTTCTTTATGAATAGAATCTCAAACAGTCTCCACTGAAAACATAATGCAAAAATGGCTAATTAAGGATCAAATCATGAAAGACGAAAAGGCATCGTGACTCTATACTAACGGCTACTATGATTTAAATAATTATGCACTATAAATTGGGCTTACAACTTCTTTAGTTGGGCTATCACTTTCCAAACTCTTAAACCAATAAGAAAAAAAGCATTGAGTTACGTTATTTACTTGGGCTGAATATACGGAACATACACACTGATGTTTAAAGGGACCTAGCATTTTCTGAATTTTGTTCCCACAGAAGGAGTATGATAGCATTCTCATAACTGTGTCTATTTTTGGCCTAAAAGAATTTTCTTACTGCTGTTGAAGTATTTTAGGTGGATTTCTGATTTCCACAGACTAAATAGCCATTAACAATGTTTCTATTATGGACATGTTAAAATACACCCCAAGTAGAATCATGTCAATAACTCCCATGCATGTGAGTGTGTGTGTGTGTGTGTGTGTGTGCGCGCCTATTGCACAGCTGCAATATTTAATATTGTGTCAATTTGCTTATTCTGTCCTCTCTGTATCAATTAGCTATTTCTACATCGCAGACTATCCCAAACAGATTGATTTAATAAAATAAACATTCATTATTTTTCCTAAGTCTCCTGTTTCTTGGGAGATTCTGCTGATCTTAGCCAGTCTTGACTGATGTTGACCTGGCCGGCTCTTGCATCTGTGCTCAGCTGGCAGGTCATGTGGGGCTGGCCGCCCTGTTGTATTTAGTGGCTGCCTGGCTGTTGGCCGTAATTACAGGGGCGATGGGCAACATGTCTCTCATTTTCCAACAGGATGGCTTGTTCTTATGATAGCTGAGAAGGGTTCCCAGAGACAGAGGAGAGAAAAAGAGTAAAAAAGTGACAGCCTTCTTGAGGCTCAGGGTCAAAACACATCCTAGCGGTCAAAGGCCTGCCAGTTTTATGAAGTCAGGAAATAGCTTCTTGGGAGAAGTGTGTGCATAAAAGGAGGGGAGAAGAATTAAAGAAGCTTTTGTGATCAATCTACCACGTTCTCTGTACTCTTTTTTTTTTTTTTGGAGTATTCTAAATCAATGTCTTTTTACCACTGAAAATTTTAAAGAATAGACTTTTACTTTTTAAGTTGTTACAATTTTGTTATAGAAGTTACAGTTTTCTAATAGAAGTTGTACAAGGTAACCATACTCTTTGCAACAGACTATTATAGAGTCTATAGCCTCCTTACCACTAGTGACACAGTGACCATCTCTGTCACTACTATTAGCAAATTTTATTTATTTTCCTGTGTTAATCCTACATTACCTCATTTAACCCTCATAAATTTGCTATAGGGTTGCACCTGTTACGCTCATTTGTAGAAACGAGTGAGAGAGGTTGGGTGAACTGCCCAAGGCCACCTAGTAAGTGATGGCTTTGAACCCAGATTGTGCTAACGCCATTCCCTGTGATCTTATTCACTCTGCATCACTCTCTCCTGGTGGCTGGTCAGCAGGCCTCAGTAGCTCTGCATTGACTTGGGAAAGACAGGTAGAATTGACGAAGGCTTAGCAAGCTCTCCTTTCCATTTCTAAAGGCAGAAGATGAATTTAAGTTAAGGAAGAAAGTCGTTTCTAGATTTTCCACAACAGAGGTCTTTCATAAACATCAGAGAGATCTATGAGGTCCCTTTGTAACACTGATGATGTGTATGTGTTAGAGGCTTTTGTTTTGGAGTAGTCCCAGGACATATGCATGCTTGTCTATGGTTATGTTAATGTCTTGAAACCAGTGGATAATTCTCATCCCTCTAGTCATCCCTCTTTGAGAAGCTAAAGCAGTCAGCAAACATCCATTGTAGAATATAACATTAAGATGTCTATCTTCTTTTTTAAAAAAATGTTTACATTTTTTAATCGTTTTTTTTACATAAAAGGTCTTGCTCTGTTACCCAGGCTGGAGTAAAGTGGCACCATGGTAGCTTCCTATAGCCTCCAACTCCTGGATATAAGCAATCCTTCTGCCTCAGCCTCCTGAGTAGCTGGGACTACAGGCACACACAACCACACCCAGCTAATTTTTCTATTTTTTGTAGATATGGGATCTTGCTATGTTTCCCAGGCTTGTCTTGAATGCCTGGGCTCAAGTGATCCTCCTGCCTTAGCTTCCCAAAGTGCTGGGATTGCAGGTGTGAGCCATGGTGCCCAGCCAAGACATACATTTTCTTTTGAATTAGATATGAGCAATGTTTTTCTTCTTTCTAAGGATGAGCCAAGATAGTAGGAAGATTTAACCCAATTTATCCCGTTTCATGAAAATTAATTGATTCCTTCTTGGATCTGAGTTAATGTTATTGACTGAGGCTCAAAAATATTTTAGTGTATTTTGTCCTTGTCTTGGTACCAACTCCAATCTGAGTTCTATCAATTGCTTTTATCTTTGAGGTCTGGTGTGAGGCATTAAATGTCTATTCTTTTTAGCAAGATAAATGAGAATATAATTTTATTGCTGTATTACTGTTATAAAACAGACTTATTAAACAATATGCCCTTTGTACATTCTAACAATGAAATTAAGACTGACTTTCCCCTTTCAATCTGAAAGCTATATTTGGACTTCTGTCACCAAATGGAATCTTTCTTGTAGGGGTCACATTTTAACTTCTAATAATTTTTATGTTACAACCCGTGAACATACACATTTCAGGTAAATTAAAGCTAATACTTGCAGGAGATAAGGTCATATGTAGAATTAGCCACTATTCATATTCCAGAAACTGATGATGTCATCAATATTTGTTATGTCTCTTAATACATAGTCTTATTTAAAGGCAGGGGTCCAATGTGATATCTTTTTAGGGGAGAGAATTTCTTGGGCCAAGATCATGCATGGGCTAAGACTATTAAAATTCCCAAAGGCACCACTATTGAACAATTAGTATCTTTGAACTATTTTACTGCAGCAATTAGAGAGCATTGAACTTGCTAGCCTAAATCAGGAGACTGATTGAAATTGAGCTTGTTCTCAATTATCTGGCTGTCTAGGTATTTCTATTCCCTATTTCAAGGTGAGATGAGATATTCATCTGAAAATATGGTCTCTTGGTAGCATCATAGTTTTGAAAGCCTTGCTCCTTACAGAGGGCAACTCATTAAACACATGAGAAGCCCTTAAAACTACCAGCATTTAATATCAGTGGAACCAAATATTAAATAATACATAGATTGCAGGTAAAGAGTGACATATAATTATGCACAATGCATTTAGATGACTTTTATCAAACTGATTCAGAAAAGAGTAAGAAAAAGAAGAATCAAAGGGCAAAGGCATTAATACTTTCCACAGATTTTTCATCTGAGACGTAACTATACTGTTCAATGTCTCCCAGCTTTGTGCAAATATATAGAACTCATTTTTTGTAATTTAGGCAGTGTTCTGCTTTTTATAATAAAAGTATTTTTCTCTACATTTTATACTGTTGATTAAAATAACTCATTTCATCAGGAGAGTAGTCAATTAACAGAGTGACACATTTGAAAATATTTTATTTATTAAATTTTTGAGACAAGACTCTCGCTCCGTCACCTGGACTAGAGTGCAGAGACATCATCATAGCTCACTGCAACCTCAAACTCCTGCTTCAGCCTCCTGAACAGCTGGTGCCACAGCCTGGCTAATTTTTCTGTTTTTCTGTAGAGATGGGGTTCTTGCTCAGACTGGTCTCGAACTCCTGGCCTCGAGCAATCCTCCCTCCTCCACCTCTCAAGAGTGTTAAGATTACAGGTGTGAGCCACCGTGCCCAGCCTGAAAATATTTTTGAATCGTCAGTATAAATTATTTGTCATTGGGAAATATTCTGAAGCACGCAAAGATAACTTTTTCCAATTTCCATTTTACAGATGGGTCGACTGAGATCAAAGTAGAGTAATGCCATTACTCTAATTCAGGCCAAAGATTTACAACATCTTTTGAGGGGGGAAGAAGAGAGGAGTACTTTCCTTCATGATCAATGTAACTTTTCTCAAAGTAAAATATAAATGAGATTTCTGTCCCTTAAGGCTTCAAATTTTAAGATTTCAAAATTATAAAACAAAAGAACATCATTAGTTACCACTTTAAATTTGACCAACCTATACACATATATGGCAGATACAGGCCCTTAATCTCTTGAGATGTGGTTTGAGATGCAATTTAACCCAGTCAAAACACTTGAAGTTAAGTATAAATTTAATGGCTTTTCTGTCTCTCTCTTCATAATTTTTTTCCCACCAGTTCTAAGTATATGAATAGAGTAATTCATTTCTGGTGGGGGGGGGAAGAAAAAGAAAATTATGTACCTGAAAGACTAGTTATCACATTTTGGAGCAAATTGGTGTATTATTATTTTCAAGAATATATTATAAAAATGTTCAGGTGTCTATTATCACAATATTTCAGAAAAAAATGAAACTATAAGAGACAGTAAAGTAAGGAAATTTGAAATTTTAATCTTTATTCTATTTTTATAAACTTTAGGGTGAATAAACGTTCTCCTTGAATGAGAAGCAACCAATGACTTTATCTTCTGCTTGAACCAAGCCTACGTTTATAAATTTTAATTAAAATGGCTTGGTCTTAATTATTTGTTCTTTATTTTTCCCTTCCTTATATCATCCTAGAACTATCCATCTTCTATTAGTATGAAATATGTAACATGAAAAGTTATTTCACAAGAGAAATTAAAGATGCATATTGCTGATCCTTAATGACTCAACTGGGTTAGATGACTGATACAAAGAATTGATTGAAAAAGAGTCACCCGTTGAATGAAGTTAACCAAATGAAGTCATTCTCTTAGCCATTAACAGTCATTGGTGTACACTAGCGTGCCTTCCAAGTAAAACTTCCTCAGACTTAAATACGATTCACTGGAATATTTTATGGTTTGCAATATAGTGTATATTCACTCTTCTTTATTTTGCACATAAAGAGGAAAAACTAATTTTATTTATGTGAAGTTATTAGAGAACAGTTTCATAAAGAGGAAAAATGCTGCCAAACAGAAAAATGTATTTAACTTCTGATATGTTGATATTTTAGAGTTTATGAACCAAAAGGTTATTCTGTTTGTTTTTGAGTTTCCAGGTTAACTACAGTCTCTTCAGCTTTCAACCAAAAGTAAGAGGAGACGTTAAGATTTTCATTCTTTCTGGGTTGTCTCCTTTCTGAAGAGCAATGGAGATGCTTTCAGGTGGAAGAGGATTAGTCATAACTGTAATTTTCCTCCTGCTGAAATTCTCAGCAGCAACTGAAATACCACCTTCAGGTAAAGTAACAGCATTCAATACTTATTTATGAAATTTTATATTTGCGTTTTTATTTTTAAGTAGAATACTTGTGAAATGAGATTGTGACTTTTCTAGCATATTTTTACGTGTTTCCCAGGAATCTGTCATCAGAAATCATGTCTGCCTTTTTCATTTTTTGGATGTTACATATTTGGCTGTTACAATTATTTTACAGATCAGGTTTTTTGTCTCTCATGTAAAGTAAGCACATAATGAGAAATATAATCTGTAAATCAAGTGGAATTTTTCCATATGTCTAGGATCATCTGCAATATTAAAAACTGCTTTTACTTTTATATACTTAAGTTTATTTTAGAGAGAATTATGATTGCGAAAATTACTGGCATTTAACCAATTGTGACAAAAAAGAACTGAATAAACTTTGTATTCTTTTTCAAAATGATTATGCATTTAACAATGAAAACAATGAATTAGAAAAATAATAAAAAGCCATTTTACAATGAAAAGTATTGATGATATCAACTCTCAAAATCTAGATAGTGTGAATTCATATCAAAGTTTAATCTGTGGTCTTATGGAAATACATATTGTAACATATGTTAGTAAAAATGGATGCAGATTTTTAATCATCAGAAATCAGTTTGAATAAGTTATAGTAATTAATAGTTCAACAATAATGCATCTGCAAGCACAGTTTATGTAATAGTATATAAGGTCTATAGTATAGGGATTTAGAGAATTTTTTGTATTATAAGCACATGGAATCTAAAAGACCCTTGAGAAGTTATTAAGAAATTTTTATCCATATAAGTTCAAAAATAATCCTTAATGCCTCTTCCATATATAATTTAGAGAGTTATAATATTAGAGGAATTGGGTTTTTATTAAAATCTTAGCATTGGCAATGATCTTTGTGGCTCATCTAAATTCTAGGGAAGTAACCTTGATTTCAGAAAATTTAATACATGTTAGAAAAGTGCTAACACTGAGCTGAAACTTTCCTTTTGAAGTATTCAGATGGGCCGTGAATAGAACAGGAAATAACCCTCTCACTGTATAATACAATGTGTTTTAAAACTATTTCTGAGGGCCACCTTAAATTAATTTCTGGAGCAATTTCATGTCAGACACTCTGGGAAACTCTGCACTTGAAATTCAGTAAGCCCAGGTAAGAATCCCTTCTCTGCTACCTGTAACAGATAAGTAAGCCTCTGTTTCAATATTCTCATTTCTTAAGGAATTCTGGACAGATCTATAAACTTAAAGTTTTCTTTACATTTAGGAGAAATCTTTCATCCTATGCATAACATATCCAATTTCATCACTGACCAGCCTAGTTGCACAAATTCTGGTCAGGATGGTGAAGTACCTTCATCTTTAGTGTATTCTTTTGGTTTGAGTACGCAATGCCAAGTTGAGAGTAAGACTCGTGGTTATTCTATGAAAAAGGGGTTAATGATTTCACATTTTCTTCCCAGTAGCAAGAAAGATGCCACTGAAGTCCCTTATTCAGACTCCCGACCATATTCTCTGACATGTATAATAGATCTACTCTTCATCATTCCTCACTCTGTTCACCAGCGGTGAAGGATGTGAAATTTTGTATCAATCCATGGCACACATTTTTATTCTGGTTGTCTCAGTTACTTATGCATGTTCATGCTGTAACGTCCTTCGACAACAATTGTTATAAAATATTAATGACATGTTTTCGGAACAACTGCATATTATTCATTTATTTCAGTACTCCAGAGCACTCACTAGGAAATGCAACCAAGGCAGGTATCTAATTTGAATGTCAACGAGTCTGGTGTCTCTGTAATTGGCCTAATTATAGAGGAAAGGATTTATAATGCAGAATATATATTCTTATAAATACCCAAAGGTTATTAGCTCCACTCCCTGAATAATTAGTTATTGCTGAGCCTTTACAACCTTAGCAAATTTAAGAAAGAATAACGCTCTAATAAACAAGTTGTTCGCAAGTTATTAGCTGGTATCTTAGGGACTGTTGCTATTGTGCATCGTCCCTACCATTTACAACCGTAATAATATTTAAATAATACGAATTTGCAATAAGCTCAAGACCTGCTCTGCTTAGAAATAGGAGTAATCAGAAACAAGGTAAATGTCAATGAGGTTGTGGATGTTATTTGCATGTTACTAAAATGTCTGTGAATATCCAACAAATACAGACTGAATTTGAACTAATGTCCATAAGCTAGCAAAACTCACTTATCAGATTTATTAGGAAAAACAGAGAAATAAAAAAGAAATTTCCTAATTGGAAAGGGCATTTATTTATTATTCTTGGCAGGTTGTCAATGTTCAAAATGTGGTCTGTGGCCCCCTTGGGGTCCCAGAGATACATTCAGATGGTCCATGAGATCAAATTGTTTTCATAATAATTCTAAGGTTCCATTTTTCCTTTTTCACTGTGTTGCTATTTTCACTGATGGTGCAAAAGCCATGGTGGTAAAACTGCTGTTGCCCTAGCACAGATCAAGGCATTGACACCAAACTGTACTAGTACTCAAGGTATTCTTAGTGGCCATATACTCAGAGTAAAACACACACACACACACAAAACCTAAAATAAAACCAGTTTTGCTTAATATTGTAATTGTTGAAGCAGTTAAGTGTTATTGATTTTATTAATTCTCCACTCTTGAATACATAACTTTGAATAATATTGGGATGAACCAGGAAACAGACATAAACTAATTCTGCTGTGCATCAAAGTAGGATGATTATCTCTATTTCTTGGTAGTATCATTGGTTGAGTGTCAAACTGGACACCGTCTTTACTTGAAAGTTATGACTGATAGACAAATTACAATTGCTCAAATGGTTGTAAGGCAGATATTTTCCTGAAAATTGACCAAGTGAGCATGTCACTTTTAAGATAAAAAACTGACAATATATGGTATGTTGTCAATGATAAAATCTTGAGTGTTCAAGCAAAAATTAGAATTTTGGGAAACTTATATTCTCCACTGTGAGCTTGAAAGCTTCCCAACATTTAAGACTCCTCTTCTTAGATAAGTGGTACTATTCACAAGTGTGAATTTTTTGTTATTTTATAATGAAATATATCAATATTTGGAAGATCTGCACAACTCAGGGAACGAGTATTTTTTCGAAATGACCACTGCATGATGTCACAAAATCATGCATATGTTAAGGAAACCCATAAGTAAAATAGTTTAACATGAGAGAATATGAAAAGTTTATCGATAGGTTTCAGGTTCTACGTTGCAATAAACATATAAGAAACCGCCACTTGTTGAGTTTTAGTGTACTATCCAAGAAGAATGTCCACAATCATCAGACAGGACAATAAAATTTCCTACCTTTTTTCAACTACGTATCTGCATAAGGCTGAATATTCTTTATATCTTTAAACAAATACATGTCTTGCAACAGAATGAATGCAGGAGCAGATATGAGAATCTAGAAGAAAGAAGACATAAAAGAAAAATGTATAAATAAGAAATGACAAATATTAAACTTCATGGAAAAATATTTATTAACTAATGCAATACATGGAATCAAAATAAAGAGAATGGGAAGTTTATCTTTTCCTTTGTAGTAATTAGTAAAACATTTTAGCATTTTTAAATTCGGGTGTTCAGTGGTAGCAAGCATATGGAGGACAACTGTATTCATGTGGTATTTGTGGCAAATATCCCTTGGTGAAATGGTATTAGCGTTTATCTAGAGTCATTTCCATTTGTGTATGTGACTAGAAATTTATCATAAATCAGCCATTCAATAAAGGAAAAATCTATTGAAATACATCGTACCTGGAAAGACAAAATAGAAAACAATCTAATGTTCAATAATAGAATTATCAAATAACTTTTACCATTTCAATGGGAAGAAATAATGTAAAATTAGTAAATTAGTTATAATATCTATATGGAAGCATGGAAAACTATAAACACAACTTGCAAAATAACTGCAATGCACTGCATGCCAGTAATTTTACTGATAGATATTTTAAAGTTGTGTTACATTTTTCTGGGTTTACATAAAATTAACATATATGACAACATGAAATGATGGCAGTGAAGTGTGCTCCTTAGAAGTAAACACATGTTGCAAAGAGGAATTCAGATTTGTCCTATGCTTTTCTTTTTTTTTTGAGACAGAGTCTCACTCTGTTGCCCGGGCTGTAGAGTGCCGTGGCATCAGCCTAGCTCACAGCAACCTCGAACTACTGGGCTCAACAGTCCTTCTGCCTCAGCCTCCCGAGTAGCTGGGACAACAGGCATGAGCCACTATGCCCGGCTAATATTTTCTATATATTTTTAGTTGACCAATTAATTTGTTTCTATTTTTAGTAGAGATGGGGTCTCCCTCTTCCTCAGGCTGGTTTCGAACTCCTGACCTTGAGCGATCTGCCCG
>CAUYRT010106249.1:0-22082 GCA_963574885.1 Lepilemur ruficaudatus
TGTGCCTAGGGAAGACAAAAGGAAGAGAATCACAAAGATTTTTTTACAGGGGAGCATCAGGTGATTATTCTCTGCTTTCCTCTCATGTGAAATGTTCAGAAACAGAAAGCAAACATCTTAAAAAGAGACATCACAGCTCTGCGGGTCACGGGTGACGCGGGCTGCGGCGGAGACACCTCGGCCCCGGGAGCAGCAACAGCAGAGCGGGGACGCCAGCTCCGCGCCCGGCGAAAGAGACCTTCTTTAATCCTTTTTCATTCATTAATTTTTGATATCTTCTGCTATGTCTTCAAGGTTACTAATTTTTTGGCAGTGTTTAATCTACGATTAATCCTATCCATTGTGGTTTTTTATCTCAGACATTATAGTTTTCATCTCAATATAATTTTTTATGTCTCCACCTAACATTTTGAATATATGGAATACAGGTATGGTAACTTTTAATAATGTCTTTTATGCTAATTTCAACATCTGTGTCACTTCTAATTGATTGTTTTGTCTCCTCGTTATGGGTCATATTTTCCTCTTTGCATGTCTGGCAGTTTTTTATTGGATGCCATATACTGTGAATTTTACCTTGTTTGGTGCTGGATATTTTTGTATTCCTATAAATCCTCTTGAGCTTTGTTTTATGGTACGGTTAAGTTACATGGAAATAGTTTGATCCTTTGGAATCTTGCTTTTAAGATTTTTTAGATAAGACCAGAGCAATGTCAACTCTAGGGCTAATTATTCCCCTGAGGCACGATCTTCATGAGTACTCTTCCCAGTGCCCCATAAATTATGAGTTTTTACAATCTGGCTGGTAGGAGTAGGCACACTATTCCCAGCAAGGTGTGAACATTAGGCCCTTTGCCTTCTAATTCTATCGTGTGGTTCTTTCCCCAGCCTTGAGTAGTTTTCTTACACTAATGTACTGAGCAGCACTCTGCTGAATACTTTAAGGGGACCGTTTACGTGTCTGTGGGTTTTTTTCTCCCTGCATACAGCTCCCTCCTCTCTGGTACTCTGTCCTTCGAACTCTAGCTGCCTTGATCTCCCAAAACTCTCAGCTCTGTCTCCTCATCTCAGGGATTCCACCCGGACCTGCCTCAGTTTTCCTTCCCTGCACTGTAGCCTGGAAACTCTCAAGGCAGTAAACTGGGTCTCACCTCATTTCTTGTCCTTTTTTCAGGGATTAGTGTCCTTTGTTGCCTCATGTCCAGTGCTCCTGAAAACCATTTCTACATTTTTTGGGTCCATATATTGGTTGTTTTAGGTGGGAAAATGAATCTAGTCCCTGTTTCTCTATCTGGGCTTACGTGGAAGTCCAAGTATCACACCCACATGGAACAAATTTACCACTCCAAACCATTGAATATTGAAACTCTTTTAGATAGATTGTGTCCTATTGAACTCACATCCAATTACATCTAGGGGAAGACAGCTTTTATCCTGTCTTTATATCCCTGACAGACTTAACCAATGCCTGGCACTTGGCTGACACTCAGTAAAAGCTGGAATGGATGGATAAACTATTTTGAGCAAACAGCTGTTGATCAGCTTATGGTGTTTTCTTCCAACATTTGTTGATGGGCTTTTGCAATTTTCTTTTTGCCTGCCAGCAGCAAATGGAAGCCAGACAAAATGGAAATTTCTGAGACTTGTTACTCTTGATTGTAATTATCCACAAAAACGAACCCTTTAAAAAAGCTTATTTACAGGCATGTGGGAACTTTTTGGGGTGATAGAAATGTTCTAAACCTGAGTTGTGATGGTTGAACAAGGTTCCTAAAAATCATTGCTTGTATACTTAAAAATGAGTGGATTTTGTGGTATGTAAATTACACCTAAATCTGTTTTTTTTTTAAAGCTTATCTGAAAGATTCCCAAGGCATTTTTAAGGTGAAAAAAGCAAGTTGCCAACGAATTTATATAGGAGAAACAGTTTTGATCTTTTCAAAAGTCTCATATGCGTTGGAATATAACCTTGACTGGGTAGGAGCAGACTGTGGTGGACTTCCACTTTGTACGATGCGTATGTATTGTTTTTATAATCAGAAAAATTAAGGATTTTAAAGGAAAAGATTAACTGGGCTCGATGACTCATGCCTGTAATCCCAGCACTTTGGGAGGCTGAGGCAGGAGGGTTACTTGAGGCCAAGAGTTTGAGACCAGCCTGGGTAACATAGTGAGACTCCTCCCCACCCCCCTCCCCACCCTGTGCCTTGCTACCCGCCCCATCTGCTCTATAACAAAACAGTTAGCTGAGTGTGGCGCACTGCTTGCGAGGCTGAGGAGGAGAATGGCTTGCACGCAGGAGTTTGAGGCTCTAGTGAGCTCTGATTGTGGTGCCGCTGCGCTCCAGCTTGGGCAACAGGGCCAGCCCCTGTCTCTAAAAACATAGAAAAGAAAAGATTAAACTTTTTAAATTAAAAGAGAAAGAAAATATACAGGCCAATACCAAGAGAAAAAAAAGGTCTGTTTGACTGGATGGGAAAACTGTTTCCCTCTGTACTCACAGAATAGTTCTATAATTCTAATGTGTCAGTTTTTTTTTCACACCAAGCAATTCTGAAATCCTCTGCAGACAATTCTCTGCAGATGCCAAGTGGGTGTCTGTCTTAGTCTGTTTAGCGTTGCTATAAAGGAATACCTAAGGCCCGGTAATTTATAAAGAAAATAAGTTTATTTGACTCAGAAGTCTGCTGTCTGGAAAACTGGGCATCTGGTGAGAGCCTCAGGCTGGTTCCACTCATGGTGGAAGGTGAAGGGGTGCCGGTGTGTGCAGAGATCAGGTGGTGAGAGAGGAAGCAAGAGAGAGAGGGGCCGTGCCAGGCTGTCTTAAACAACCAGCTCCCACAGGAACGTTTTTTTTGAGACAGTGGTCTTATTCTGTCACCGTGACAGAATAGGACCACTGTCTATCAAAAAAAAAAAAAAAAAATTCCAGGCAGAGTGGCTCAGTCCTGTAATCCTAGCACTCTGGGAAGCCAGGACTGGATCGCTTGAGGTCAGGAGTTCAAGACCAGCCTGAGCAAGAGTGAGACCCCTGTCTCTACCCAAAATAGAAAAAATTAGCTGGGTGTGGTGGCATGCACCTGTACTCCCAGTTACTCAGGAGGCTGAGGCAGGAGGATCCCTTGAATCCAGGAGTTGGAGGTTGTAGTGAGCTATGATAATGCCATTGCACTCTGAAAAGGAAATCTGTCCCTTAGCTTCCCAAAAGGGTTGGGGGGGCTGAAAATTCCAACCTCCTGGCATCCAGCCCCCATCCTTAAGGGCTTTCTAAAAGTCCCCTCATTAACATAAACCCAGGTGTGGTTGAAAGAGGCATGTTATGAATAACATAGACGTTCCCTTCACTTTTCTCCCTCTTAATTTCTTAAGAGATTCCAAGGGTTTTGGGAGCTCTGTGCCAGGAACAGGATGAAGACTAAATATTTATTTTTATTATAAACCTCAATATCACATTGACTCATCCACAAAGCAGTGGACAATATGTTAGATTAGAAATCAGAAATCCTGGACTTTAGTTCTCATTCTTCGAACTCTGAGCTCACTCAGATTATTTAACTGCTGGCTATAGTCCCAGAAACCAGGTTTAAGTAATTCAGTGAATATTAGAAGCCTGAACCTTAAATTTAGTGTTAAAAATAGAGCTCCAGGCTGGGCATAGTGGTTCATGCCTGTAATCCTAGCACTCTGAGAGGCCAAGGTGGGAGGATTGCTTGAGCTCAGGAGTTTGAGACCTGCCTGAGCAAAACCGAGACCCGGTCTCTACTAAAAACAGAAAAAATTAGCTGGGTGGAGTGGTGCGTACCTGTAGTCCCAGCTGCTCGGGAGGCTGAGGCAGGAGGATAGCCTGAGCCCAGGAGTTTGAGGTTGCTGTGAGCTAGTCTAGTGCCACAGCACTCTAGCCCGGGCAACAGAGTAAGACACTGTCTCAAAAAAAAAAAAAAAAAAAAAAAAAGAAAGAAAGAAAAAGAAAAGAAAAGAAAAAGAAGGCTAAAAAAAGGGAACAAATACTTTGTTCAAAACAATGATTTTATTATACCATAGGAAATGTTGTATCATGCATACTTTATTTGTAGGAAATGTTTATCTGTACTTCAAGCATTGATTCTTGCCTTCCAAACATGGATAGTGATGTTTTTCTGGTTTTAATTGCCTTACACGAGTTGTTCATAGATGGATTCATCTCAATGTTTTCCCACATGTCCCTGAGCTCTGTGCCACTTTAGAACCTTGGTTTTAAGATACAGTCCCTTTAGTCATCCATTGTTGAGTATTTAGTCTTACTAAGAACTTGAGTCAGATTAGAGCATATAGTTTGTAATTAATAACCCGCCCTTGCATTTGTCTAGTACCTTTCTCTCTAAGGACCGGGTTGGGTTGATGGTGCACATCATCACCGTGAAGTCAGGAAAGCTTACGGGCCCCACTTTGCAGAGAAAGAGGAGCTGTTTGGAAGCGGCTTAGAGAGGCAAAGAGAAACTCTGTCTAATAAAAGAAATGCATAGGAGACTGGCTGGGGGCTTGGAAAAATCTGAATATTTTCTTTAAGAAAAAATTTATGGTGCAAAGATTACATTAAGATAGCCCGTTGTATAACAAAACCATTGCAGCCTCAGGATGAAAGTAGATTTACTAAATTGTACTCTGGGTGGTTTGGGAGGTGACATAAAGTGTGTCACCTGATTGAATGTTTGGAGGCGAACCCCATTTCCTGACTCTTTGTTAGATGATCAAGCAGAAGCTTTCTGTGCCCTCTCCTGGCTTGGCTCTGAAACTGCATAATAATGATATTCTTTCAACTTCACTGGATGAGTCTTTCCTTTAGATAAATTCCTGCTCTCTCCTCCCTTTCTCCTGCCCTAGGAAGCTCATTTTAGATATGAGAGATGGACAGAGAGAGAGAGAGAGAGAGGGAGAGAGAGAGAGCGCGAGCAAGCCAATTACTTGATGTCTGGATAAAAGGTATTGGATTAATCAGGTTCCAAAACAGAGAGACTGAAGAACCAATCTCTTGTTCAAATAGCACATATTATTGTCTCTAATTAAAATGATGCTGTTTTTGGAGGTAAATCCATGTGAGCGTGTGAAGTCTTCCGTGAGGCATCGTTGAGTGTGTAACTTTACAGGCAAAATGAATAGAAGAGCAGGGATTTTGACAAGCTTTGATGTGATATTTTTTTGCTTGGCCAACCTCGAGCACCCCACCTGCTCCTTGGCTATAAATTCCCACTAGCCATGCCCTACTGAGTGGAGCCCAGTCTCTCTCCCTCACTGCAAGCTCCCATTGCAGTGGTCTCTGTACCTAGAATATCATTGAGTATATTTTTTTCTTTAACAGATGAAAGTATCCTGAATATGCCCCAAAATACCCCTATTTTTATCTGGGGCTGGGAGACAAAGGAAAGATGAGTGTTGACGCTGTAACCAGGTGAGTGGGAATCGCAGGAAGCCCCAAGCCAGGTAGGTGTCGTGGGGCAGCCGGAGTTGCTGCAGGGTCATTTCTGAGCTGCCACAAGCACAGACAAGTTCAAGCTGTCGCCTCCCTGTGCAGAGCCCTTGCGTCACGCTCACTGGGCCAAAGAAAACCCACGCGGACAGCTGAAGTGCACACGGTGTTTTCCCCACACTCCTCGGCTGTCACAGTATTTTTGGCTGAAATAGTCATCACCCCAGAGCTGCTTGCTCTTCACAGTTCTAGAAGATCTGTTCAATTATTCACAGGCTCACAGAACATTTATTGCTTGGTTTTGGAGGCTTTTGGCCAAGAGGATAAACCAGATATTGCAACATAGTTTACTTGCCGGTCCCAACCTCTTTCCTGTCATGGTGCACATAGAAAATGAGACACTTTGTATCTCCCACTGAAGCAAACTGGAGGGGATTTGGGTGAAAAAAATTAAAGATATCTTCTTCTACATAGTGTATAATCATGATTTGAAAAATAAAATCAAAGTATTAGGGAAAGCATTAAATATTGAGCTAATATAAAATTTCCGAGAAAATATTTTCTAACTGTAGCTCTCTTCTGTGAACGTTAACTGGTTAATGTCAGCTTTTGTACTTGAAAGGGCTACGTGCAATAATGACCCAGAACTTTTTTTTTTTTTTTTTTGAGACAAGAGTCTCACTCTAGCTCACAGCAACCTCACACTCCTGGGCTCAAGCGATCCTCCTGCCTCAGGCTCCTGAGTAGCTGGGACTATAGGTATGTGCCACCATGCCTGGCTGATTTTTTTTATATATTTTTAGTTGTCCAGCTAATTTCTTTCTATTTTTTTTAGTAGAGACGGGGTCTTGCTCTTGCTCAGTCTGGTTTCGAACTCCTGACCTTGAGCGATCCACCCGCCTCGGCCTCCCAGAGTGCCAGGATTACAGGCGTGAGCCACCGCGCCCGGCAAGAAACAATGTATAATTTAATTTGTTCACACAATTTTTTGGCAAAATCAGTTTAAAGTAATATCAAACAAGAATTAAGAATTTCAAACTAGTTTAAGATGATGGATATCCTAATTACCCTTATCTGATCACTATGTGTTCTATGTATTAAAACATCAAAAAGAAAATTTAAAAATAAACTAGAAACTTCTGTACAGTCTCCTAATTTCTGCCAGTTCATAAAAGTAGACAAAACCTTGCCAAGGGAAAAGAGCATGGGCATAAGCTACACAAGGTTACTATACCTATATTGTACTAGGCGCAGTGTGCTACCCATGCTGTCACACAAATTCTTACCTATATCATCATCTTCATTTTACAGAATGAGCAACCTGAAGCTCATGGAGGTTAAATAACTCTTCCAGTGTTAATGAATTAGGTCAGGATTCAGTTTCCTGTATGTTTAGTTCCAAGATCCATGTTCTCTTCACTGCTTCATAATGCCACTAACTTGGTAAAACAAGTTGAGGACTCTACTCTCAATCCTTGGAAGTCTTATCAAGAGAACAGGTGGAGCTCCAGTAATCTCAAGACTAAAAATCATCAGAACCCTCATAAAACAAAAAAGATACTTTTTCTTTTTTCCCCCCTTTTGGGAAAAGCGCTCTGTTTTGGAGAAATGAATGCTTCTTGCTCCTATATGGGACATTACACTTCACCATCTGTTCAACCACACGAAATAAAATGATCTGTATATTTTTAGAAATAATTTCGAGTGATAGGATAAGCACATGGTTGAAATGACATTATACTTAGCACTTTACTGTCGGGTATGGTACACTTACAATAAAAGTTTACCAAAATAAAATTTTTCTCACTTGAGGTGATGGTGGTAGGTAGAGTATTAAAATTCCTAACTTGAAAGAAAAAAAATTAAGTTTTCCTTCGAAATTTATTTCCAGGACTTCAGATATCTACCCCACTTCAAATACGATTCGTCTGGAAAACTTTGGCTTCCAGTGCCTTGGTAAAGTGTGTAGGTTACAGGAGTTATTATTTCGTCACGTCCTCACACCAAAGTTGTTTCTGGGGCTCCTTTGTGGAGCAGACAGGCTCCGGCCAAAAATGAGACGGTGAATTAAGGATGGAGGCTGGGGGTTTGGTGTGCGACAGTGATCAAATGACGCCCCCGGGCAACATCGGGGCGGCGGCTGAAACGCACTCCTGCCGGTGTCGCCAGCCCGCAGAGCCGCCGGAAGCAGCGGGCCGAGGGTCGCCTCCCCGCCACGTGCGCGCGGAGGTGCGGCGCCCCCAGGTGCTGCGGCCCCGGGGACGCGCCGAGGAGCAGTCCCGCGGCCCGGCCCGGAGCGCAGGGCCGAGTCGGCTCGGACCCGGCCGAAGGGATCCTGCTGTCTGGCCCCACCCCCAGCCGCGGCCGGCCTCGGGGGCGGAGCTTCGCCGAGCGCGCCCCAGGGGCGGGACCTGACGATACGCAAGGAGGGGCGCGGTCTCTGGAGATGGAGGAGTCCGGACCCCTACTCCTGCCAATGCGGCCCCTCTGGGAGAGCGCGCAGGTGTAAAGGGCCCCTGGCCTGCCTCCCTACCTGTCGGCGGGAGAAGAGAGCAGTCCCTGGCTGCAGCACCCGGGAGCCGCAACGTTGGCACAGCACCGCCTTCCGGTTCCGGCCCTCGGCTGACACTAAATCGCTCAGCTGCTCCGCTTGTTCCATCGCCGCTGCCGCCACAGCCTCCTCGGCCACGACCGCGCAGGCGCTGCCTCTGCTCGCTCTTTCTCCACTGCGCTGGCGCGGCCAGGCAGGGGCAGGGCGGGAGGACGACCACGCCCTCTCCGCGCAGGCGTCTGCCGCCCCCGCTCTGGACTCTACTGCGCAAGCGCCTTCATTCGTTGCCTAACCTGAGCGGGTAGGTGTCCGCAGGCTTTGTGACAGGGTCAGTCCCTGGCTCCAGTGACAAAGCTCCTTACCTGCCTGGTCACTAATATTAAGACCTAAACAAATATGTCATTAAGGTTGAACTTACTGTTTAGTTTTTTGAGATTTGAATTTAGTTTCCTAAATGAATGGGGTCATTACTGGGGGCAATGTGAAGGGAATCTGGGTCGGACTCCCCATCAGCAAGTTATGGCTACGTTAGTTTCCTCTATAAGGAAACTACTTAGAACGGAATGTACCTTTTTGGTATAGGAAAAAGATGCCTGGAAGCTTTAATTGCTGGTCTCTATCCTAATCCTGGTAACCATTTATGATGCGGGAAAACATTGTTTTGAAGCGCTTTTAGCAATTCATTAAATAGGCTGGGCGCGGTGGCGCACACCTATAACCCCAGCATTTTGGGGAGACGAAGTGGGAGGAGTGCTTGAGGCCAGGAGTTTAAGGTTGCAGTGAGCTATAATCGTGCCACTGCACTCCAGCCTAGGCGACAGAGCAAGACTAAGTCTCCTAAAAACAAAGACAAAACCTTACTAAATCATCACAAAACGAAACGAGGGCAGTAAAGATCAAAAAGGTAACTTTCCAGGGCCCATAAATCCAGGTGCAGCTTAAAGCCACTGCTCTTAGTTATTGTAGTACTTAACTATATAGTATTTATATATGAACAAAGGTGAGAACAAGTTTAGGAATGGTTAGACTAAATTTGTGGCTGAACCAGATTATGCCTGGGGAAAGAGGCAGTATTAGAGGTAGGTAGATAAGATCAGAAAGGTAAATTACAGCTGGGCACAGCAGCACATGCCTATAGTCTCAGCTACTCTGGAGCCTGATGCAGGCAGGATCACTTGAGGTCACGAGTTCGAGACCAGCCTGGGCAACATAGTGAGACCCTATTGCAAAAATAAAATAATTTTTGAAAAGTAGATCACCATAGGTCTAACTAATGTCATGCTAAGGAATTTGACATTTCTAACAGCGGCCTAACTGCTCAATATTTACTGAATATCTGCTGTCTGTTTAGTACTATAATGATCCTATCTATGCTTTAGAAAGATAACTGATTGAACAAAGTGGAGAGGCTAGATTGGAAGAGAGGAAAAAGAGTAGAAGTAATGATATCTGGAGGCTATTACCTCATGAGTACAGCCAAGAGATAAAGGCTTGAATTATCTGGTAGCAGAAAGAAGATAGGGGAATGGATTTGGAACAATTAAAGGTGAAATTGCATGGAACTTAGAAACTAATGGATGTATTAGTATTGTGGTGGGGGTGACACAAGATAAATGATAGCTTTCCTAGAAAAACAGAAGGAACCACCTAATTTGGTGCAGATTCCTAATCTCTGTGTATGTATGTGAACATATGAAAGTGTGTAAGATTGGTAAAAGAATGAAAAAAGAGCTATGAGTATAACATGTTAACTTTTCTGCACAATATTCAGTTGTGGCTGCAGCATATGAACTCTTCGTGAATTTGGTCTGAAACTCGCAAGTCAGCACTGAAGACAGCCTAGGAGCCATCAGCCTTTTGCCCCGACTTCTCTACCTCTCCCTCAACTTCCCCTGCATCTCTTCCTGAGATAGAATGAGCAAGTTTCATTCTGTGAAACTGTGCCGTGGTTTAATTAGCAGGCATCTACTAAAGAAAGGCTGGCAGGCACCTTTAGTGAAAATAACTTCCTCTTGTGGTTCCTGCTTCCTTTTGCTCTGGGAGTATCAGGATTTTTACAGTTTTGCAGGCCTTCTGCATAGCCGTTTATATCATGTGCCATAAATTGAAGCAAATGGAAAAGGGACTGGAGGTGACTGAAACTCTAAAATTCAAGTGGGTGCTAAATGAGCTCAAGATGGTCTCTTTATTCTTCCCTTTGGTTTTTAAGTAACTCCAAGTGTGAGAGGGACCTATGAATATGACAAATTCAGGTAAACATTTTATTGATGAGAATCTCCATAGTGATAAATGTGGAGGCTAAAGTAACTCCATTTTGGATGCTAATGCACCATATTAACTTTGATTAACTCCAGTGAAGAGAATGCCTCTAAGATTTCTACTTTACCTACTATTCTTTGTGTAAGAGCACAGACTTACTGTAAATCCTGTCCTTAGGTCAAAACAATCTTGATGCTATCACACAAATTACAGGCAAAGATGTACATAACATAGTCTTTTCCTGGAGGGTCGACTTTGTCCTGCACATTCCTATAGAGCACATATATCCTTTTCTTAATAAACCCGGGGTCTAGGAAGTAACAGCATGGAGACCTACCTGTCTTGTGGATGCCTAAGACCATGCTACTGCCCGGAAATTCCCCAGTAAATCACTCTTTACCAACAAAGTGGATTTGTCTGCCTCATTCTTTGGTTATTGGGGTCCTTCTGCATTTGGGGGTTACTTTGCAAATATAGCCCTTTCACAAAACAGTAAAGTCCTACCTCTTACCTGGGTCTAACAGAGAAGCAGCAGAACTAGTTGGTAACACACAAGGTAAACATGTTGAAGAGATGGGATCTAAAGCTGATCCCTGTATCTTGTCCCTTAAATTCTGCTGAAGGCAGTGCTGGTTAGCCACAAACACTCTTAAAGGCATTCGAGACAGTTGATTTTTAATATTTTCTTAAAAAAATACAAAGGAAATTAATTCTGTAGGTCAATACAATTCAGGAAAAGAGGAAAAAAGTGGAATTTCAGGACAAAGGGAAAGTGCATCCTTGTTTAGATCATATCCCCACACTCCCAATACCCATAAAACAAGAATTTCACTCCATGACACACACAAGCCTTGATTGGTAGCTCAGAAATGTTGATAGCAGAGGTACTGGAACAAAAGAATCTTGGTTGTCGTTGATTATTCTGTTCTGACATGAATAAAATCTACTCTAAGGACAGGTAAGGGACACTTATAGCAGGAAAAAGACTAAATGTAGCAAACACAGCAGTAAAAACCACTCCTTAGCAGAAGTGTGCCCTTAAAAGAATGGGGCAGTAATCAGGTAGCTGAACTACTAGGCTGCTGCCACCCCCAACCCATCCCCAAATAAATAATGTGGAAATGTAACAGTAATAGTGTAGTAGTATTTGATTCAACAAAGAAAGTCTTTCACCCATTCAAAGCAAACATTGCCATGGCTAGATGAGCCCTGGCAGGGAATAAGACGACTGTAAAATCACAGGTACTTCTAATTCATCCCCAGGTATATTGAACGCCCACATTTAAGCCATCTCCTCTTATCCCAACATTTGTTCACTGTTATTTTTCTCAGTCTCCAGTGCCAAGATGCTCAACACTCTACAAAAGACCTTGGGGAAATAAAAAGTTCTTCAAATAATATACCTTTTTCAGTCTTCCAGGTTATACTTCAGTGGTGTTCGAGGTTCACTCACATTCCATTAAATTCAGTTTACTTCACTTACTCCAACCTCAGTTCTGATATACCAACCCTGTCCCCCCAAGGGAGTGTCACATGAATCTCTCTCCCTGGTCCCCAAAGTTTTGATAGGGCTCTCCCTTTTGTTTTCCTCCAGAATGCAACTGTGTTTCCCCTACCTATCTGTAGATTAGAATATTTGTTCCTAGGAAAAAAAAAAAAACTTGGATTTTACCAAACTCACTCAAGTTGGTATCCAGGTAGTATCTAGCCTGGATAGTGCCCACATCTAGTAGGCTATACTCACCTTAGTTGTCTGCAATATATGAGGCGTAACTTATGTATAGTGTCCCAAGCACATGGTAGTTAGAAACGACAAGAAAGTGCTCTCCAAACCAGAGGGAGAGGTGTCTGGTTTCTGATATCCTTTCAGTGTGCATTCTCTTCCCTTGGATATCTGTCACCCACCCTTCTTGGGGACAACAACCAGCACAAAGGGGAGTGTGTGTTAAATAAGTACAATCATCACTGCACCAGTGCCTGTAATCACTCTGTGCACAGAGTGAGAAACAAACATTCTGGAAAGGATCCTTGATTCTCCCACAAACTGTCCTTTGGACTGGTCACAAGCTCTGGATGGTGTTCCAACAATGGTCATTTCTCTCGGAGAACACACACACCAGCATCACAGCGCTGGGTTCCCATGGATGTCACTACCTCCCAGCTGTCGATGATAGGGTCATAGCACTCAATACTACTCAGCAGGGAATTACCATCATATCTGAGTGGGAAAGAAGCAAAAGAAAGAAATGAGCTTTCTATTCCTTTCCATACAAGTTCTTTTTTTTTTTGAGACAGAGTCTCATTCTGTTGCCCGGGCTAGAGTGCCGTGGCATCAGCTTAGCTCACAGCAACCTCAAACTCCTGGGCTCAGGCGATCTTCCTGCTTCAGCCTCCCCGGTAGCTGGGACTACAGGCATGTGCCACCATGCCTGGTTAATTTTTTCTATATATTTTTAGTTGGCCAATTAATTTCTTTCTATTTTAGTAGAGACGGGGTCTCACTCTTGCTCAGGCTGGTTTCGAACTCCTGATCTTGAGCGATCCTCCTGCCTCGGCCTCCCAGAGTGCTAGGATTACAGGTGTGAGCCAGCGCGCCTGGCCTCCATACACATTTTTCATTAAAGATGCCATTGGAGACGTCTCCCCCCACCTTACCCTGTCTCCATCCACAAATGAGAACGGGATCACATAAACTCTTGCCCCAATACATGATGAGTCTGGCCTGGTTTCTAAATCCTTACCCTGCAATTGCATAGAGTCTTCCCCGAAGCACTGTGGCCCCTACATAGCATCGTGGAGTGGTCATACTAGTGACAGTTGTCCAGGAATCAGTGCGAATGTTGTATGCTTCAACAGAAGAAAGGTGAGCTGTACCATCAAATCCCCCCACCACATAAATATGGTCATTCAGCAGGGCTACTCCTGCACCTGGGAAAAAAGAACCTATTAGCAAATGAATGGTACTAAGCCTAGGATCAGAATCTTTAAAACAAAACATGGGTCACTAATGACTAGCTGAATTCTAGGGTAGACAAGGAGTATGACTGGGCCCAGATGGGCCTAAAATAATCTAGTCCAGCACAGGTTATTCTATCTGTAAATCCTTTGGCTAGGACTTGAAACGATAAAAGAAAAAAAGAAATGGTTCTCCTCTTTACTTTCTTATTTTTTTCCTGCTCCATATAACTTGTAGGAAACTTCTTTACTTTCATTAACTTAGAAAGCCCAACCCTATTCTTTAGGAGAAAAGAAGAAAGTAAAAAATAAAAAGCAGTAAAGGTAGAAGGAGGAAAAGGAGTTGTGACTATGGTTCTGGAGCAATTTTTACCTAGAGAAAATAAACTACCATAGCACAGTGTTTTCTCCTTTCCTATATCCCAGCCTACTCCACCTCAAAAAGCTCTCAGTGAAGGTAAATAGCTCCTCTTCTGTTATTATGCACTAGAGATTTTACTTAACAAATATTTGTACATGTACTACATAGACAAAATTATACTAGATATTCTAAAACGCAGGGAGAGAACAAAGACATGAAGGCTTTTGATCTCAAATTTATAATTTAGTTGAAAGTTTAAGCTGTCTTTATCCTAATATTTAGAGAAAAGAGAGGCAAACAGGAGAATGGAATCTGACTCCTAAGCCTATAGTGAACCAGAACTGTAAGTCTCATTTATTGATATCCTGTCCTGTGACTACACCACTGTCACACGTGTAAAGATTTGACAGCACTGTCTATTGTCCCCTCACTCAGATGTGGTCTTACCAGAACGCTTGGTGACCATTGGTGTAACATTGGTCCAGTGTCCTGTATGGGGATCATATTTCTCAACTGAATTTAAGATATTCAAGCCATCATATCCTCCTGAAAGACAAAGCAGAGACCATTCCAGAAAGAGTGGCAAATCCTCATGCCCATTCCCAGTTGGCCTTTCTTTGAGTACTCTGATTTTTTTAGTTTCAATTTTCTCACGAGAGTTCCTTAATAACCCAAAGAGAAATCTGACAGTACCCTACTTTCTGCTTAGAAGAGGAAGATAATCCCAGTTAATGGAAAATATATTGAAATGGACCAGGGTTTTTGTTGAAGAAAGTCTGTGAACTTAATTAATTTTGATAAAAAAGGATTCCCATCCAGTCTATTGAGTTCTCTCCCATTCCAGTAACCCAGACTCAATACCTAGACAGTAGATCACCCCACTGGCCACTACTAGGCCGGCACCTTCCCGGGCCGTCTGCATATCTCCCAGCATGCTCCACTGGTCAATGTTGGGGTCATATCGCTCCATACTGGTATGACGCCTGCTTCCATCAAAGCCTCCAGAGACATAGATCATATCTGCTTAGAATAAACAATCACAAACTATTAGAGAATGAAAGATTTCTAAGAATTCTTTTCTCTACAAATTTTCTACAGATTCTTTAAATGTCTGGGAGTAAAAGCAAAGTGCTTTTTAAAATGGAATAAGTCAATTAAGTGTTATAGACAAGGAAGACAGCACAGTTAAGACATCTAAAAAGAGGCTGGGCGTGGTGGCTCATGCCTGTAATCCCGGCACTCTGGGAGGCCGAGGCAGGTGGATCGCTCAAGGTCAGGAGTTCGAAACCAGCCTGAGCAAGAGTGAGCCCCATCTCTACTAAAAATAGAAAGAAATTAATTGAAAAACTAAAAATATATAGAAAAAATTAGCCCGGCATGGTGGTGCATGCCTGTAGTCCCAGCTACTCAGGAGGCTGAGGCAGAAGGATTGCTTGACCCCAGGAGTTTGAGGTTGTTGTGAGCTAGCCTGGGCAACAGAGTGAGACTCTGTCTGAAAAAAAAAAAAGGCATCTACAAAGACTCAGGTAAGATGAAATCTTTAAACTCATTCAAAGACCACATGGGAGTCTGCAAAAATATAACTAGTGCTAGTTTCTCCCCCAGCACATTGGAACTTGATTTACCAACTTTGTAGTCAGTATTGAAACATGAATACCAATCAGCTTCTGTAACATTGATATTTCTGAAAGCAAAAAGGTATATTTGACCATACAAATTTATCCTCAAATTTCATACTCCTGCCAGACAAGAGGGGAGATAAGAACTCTGATCAAGACACAGTAGAGATAGAAACGTTACCCTGCACACCAAGCCTACCTCCCAGGGTGGTGGCTCCAGCAAGGCCTCGTCGGACATTCATAGGGGCCACAGAGTACCAGACCCCATCCTCGTCTGCTGTGTAATCCAGACATTCCACTGAACTGAGGCGGGAACGGCCATCATAGCCACCAATTACATAGATCCGGTCATGTAGGGACACTGAGGCTACATAACGTCTCTTACGAGTGATGCTCTATGGATTTGGAAAAAAGAGGTACAGAGAATTTCAGTTAGTCAAGTTTTGGGACTTACCTTTTGCTCTCCTTGCTGTTTTTATCTACACATCTATATGCTTCTTCACCTGTCACCATGAACCCTCCTGGAGTGTTTCATCCTCAAGTGTCCCCCAGCTGGCTGCTCCCTGAATGAAATGCTTGCTGTGGTGCTCTTAAAGATGCAAGCCTTCTGCACATGTGTCTCTTTCCAAGGCTTCCAAATGACTTAATGGCTTTCTACTACCTAGCATCTGACTCCTTTTCTTTCCATAAGGCACTAGGCTAAGTGACAGATATTATTCCATAAAATAGAAAATATTCCTGCATTGCTAATAAAAGAGGCGGGATTCAAAGACCCTAAAGAGCAGGAGTGGATTTCCATGTCTTCTCAGAAATTATTATTCATATAGCACTGAAATAGAGATATACTGAAGGGAGAAGGATATAAACTTCTGAATTCAACTGACACTAGTTCAATTTAACACAATTTGACAATTTGACACTGAGTTCAGTCAAACATAGTGTGACCAATGAAGGATTCCGGGAGTTATACAGACAGCTTAGAAAGGCATCTAAATAGGCAGGGTGCGTTGGCTCACACCTGTAATCCCAGCACTTTGGGAGGATTGCTTGAGGCCAGGAGTTCAAGACCTGCCTGAGCAACATAGCAAGACCAAGTCTCTATAAAAAAAATTAGCCAAGCATGGTGGCATGCACCTGTAGACCCACCCACTTGGGTGAGGCAAGAGGATCACTTGAGCTCAGGAGTTTAAGGTTGCAGTGAACTATAATGATGCCATTGCACTCCAGACTGGGCAACAGAGTGAGACCCTGTTTCAAAAAAAAAAAAAAAAAAAAGAGAAAGGCACCCACATAGTGGTAGGCAGCTGAATTTGGCACAGAGCTATTGACATTTCTAAAATCTAATCTTCTAATCTAAACGGTCAAAAACTGTTTACTGAGTACCTGCTGTATGCATAACACTGTTGTAAGAAACATTATGCTGTTACTAGGCTTTTCTACTTTTAGGGCTGGATTAGTTATGACCTATAGTACGAGACCAAAGACATTTAAGCTCCCTCCCAACGAATGGTTCCACTATTATTTACTGGCAAAAAGCTCCACTCCTGAGTCTTGGGGTCATATTTTTCCACCACGTCGATAGGAGACTGCTGGCTTCCGAAGCCCCCAACCACCAGAAGCACTTCATTGGCTCCTGAAGACAAGGGTAAAAAAAATAGGTTACTTCACCATCCCTGGCTGGGTAACTCACAGGGAAGTTTAAGTAGAAATAGTTTTAAGATGTCTTGTTTTATACTGTGGAGAGATTGATCTGAAATAGGAGATGTATCATAAGGCTGCCTAATATAGAAAATTATTTCTTCTTGAGGCTCTAGCTCTTGAGTCTCTGAAATTTAAATTTCTGGACAACATTAATACTGTAGAAGACAAACCTGAACATACCACTGCACGGTTTCAACCTACGGAGATGACTTTGGCTAATACAGTAACAGACAGCTGCAGCGCAGGTTGGGGACATAGAAACAGGAAAGAAATAGATTATGCTACAAAACCCAGGGAACTGACAGCATTTCCTGTTGGCTGAAAGTTTCTCAGTAAACATTCTGGTTACTGTATGTCTATAATAGAACTTAGATAGAGGTGTCAGCGTGAGTTGTTCAGGGATTTTATGGCTGTGAAATGACTGGGAACCTAGATTGCACTTTGCTGCCAAAACCCCCATACTTTCTACCATGTTGGGCTCCTTTTCCTTCCTCTTTTTCTATCAGAATGGATAAAACATGTAAGGAGAAGGGGAGAGGTGGGTAGAGCATACCACTTACTATGTGGCACTCAAAAGAATCTCTAATTCACAGAATCTAAATATACTGAAATAAAATTGTAACATATTACATGACACTTCACAATTTATAATATGCTTTTATACTTTATCTCATTTAATGTCCAAATAATTATATGAAATAGATGAACATATCTTTGATTTACAAGAAAGGAAGTTTAGAGTGGTAAAGTGATGTGTCTGAGATGACACAATAAAAGATCTAAAATAGAGTCTTTGTACTTCTTACAGAATGTCCTTTTTAAGCAATTAAGCCACCTGTAAGAAGTAATTGAAAAATATCCCCATTTGCCAAGATGCCAGCTTACCTAGACGAGCCCTTGTCCTGGGGCCCTGCATCTGACTCCGAAGTTCAGGCCTCAGATGAAACTTCTTTGCTTCATCAACCAGATCCCTGCACTGTAAACTACAGCGGATAAAAGGCTGAAATATAGCAGATAGTAGAGTGAGCCACAGGGTCTACCTCCAATAGTGTAAGAGTACAAATGGCACATAAAGAATTAATGTCTTACTATAGAAAACCAGTGGCCAGAGTCCTGTGATTTCAGGAGTATTGCTTGTATTAGTAATAACTATGCTGTGGGTTTCCAGAAATGATTTTTAAAATAGATAATATATTACACAGATCAAAAATTGGAAGATATATTGGGAAGTATTCCCCATCTACACTGGCACTTACCTGTACTTTTATTAGTTTGTATATCTTTCCAGGGATTATGCAAATACAAGTACATAGTAACTGATAAGAATTTTAAGGGAAAACCAGAAGGCTTCTGTTAGTTTCTGGGGTAATGGGAAAAGTATACCTTGTCTGAATAATTTTCCCAAGGTTCCCAGCACATAATCCTCATGTCTATTTCTGATAGTTGTGTACTGGACATCTTTCATCTGCCTCCCCAGAGTCACTCTGTGCCCTTCTCCACTCTGCTCTCTGGCTCAGAAGACCGGACTATGTGACTATGACAATAGGGCTCCCATGCCCTCTGGCTTCTGGTTGGGATCAGCCCAACCAAAGGGCAAGGCTCCTCTCAAGGCAATGACTCTACATGACTCTTTCCTTTCAGGTTCTGGTAACCACTCCTTGACCTTGTTTCTTCAGGCGTAGGGGTTAACAGCTTGGCTCTACTAGATCCAGATTATTTCACTGTCTTTTGTTGTTTCTCTATCCTCACATCTTTGTAAGCAGCTCCTTTAAAAATAAACCCCTCCTCAAATTGTCCTACTTTGAGCATGTCATCTTTTTTCTGTTGGGACCCTAATTGATATAAGCTCTAATTACATAGCACATGAACTATGCCAATGGTAAAAGGAAAAAAAAAAAAAAAAAAAAGAAAGTAATTACATAGCACGTCTGTTAACCTGACATTTTTGGGATGAATTGGAAAGGAATATAAACAATACTAGTAAATACTTACACACAAGACATAATTCTAAAAGCTTTTACATATTAACTTATTTAATACTGACAGCAACCTATGAGGTAAGTACTATCATCATCTCTGTTTTACAGATAAGAAGACTGAGGTACAATTCTATTAAGTCATCTATCTACCTAAGGTTCACATAGTAAGTGGTGAATTTGGGATTTCAGCCCCTTGAGTCTGGCTCCAGAATCTGTGCTCTTAACCATAGTATAAACAACTATGGGTTGAAAGGCATATGGTATAAAAAAGAAAAATAAAAAAAAATAACTGGACACAAAGGGTATGCTGATGGGTTATAAGGAAGAAATTACAAATAGAAGAAAAAGAGTTTGAGACACGACACTAACCAGCCTGCAACTTTTCTAATGAGAACAACTGAAAAACTGTGTTCAAAGTTAACTCCCAAAGAGATCTAGGACTGGGCCAGCAGGAGGAACTCATTCACTGACCTGAGCCTTACCTATATGTAAAGCATTGTTCCCCTACAGTAAAGTCCAGGTAACACAGGTGGTATATATGGTAAAAATTTTGAAATATATTACGAAGAACTTAAGTTGGAAAAACACTTTTATAAATAAATGCAACATGAAAGAACCCAAGTTGACAATAAAATGCATCAAACTACTACCATGCTGGCTTCATCAGAGGTCAAAAATAAAGAGGCCTGCTAAGCAAAGCATCCTTGGCTGTTTTTCAGGGCAATTTGGAACGATTTATGTTCAATGGAGAAGGGGACAAAGTTTATCATCTGATGTTTACATATAACACTTAAGGGCATGTAAAACAAAAAGACAACAAAACACAAAATTAAATTAAACCACAGATTTCCATTTGTGTCACGAGCCTGATTTGCCACGCAATTAACTTTTCTTAGAAATACGACTGGGGGCTGGGTGCGGTAGCTCACACCTGTAATCCCAGCACTCTGGTGAGGCCAAGGCAGGAGGATCGCTTGAACTCAGGAATTCAAGACCAACCTGAGCAAGAGCAAGAACCCATCTCTACTAAAAACAGAAAAATTAGCTGGGTTCAGTGGCACATGCCTGTAGTCCCAGCTACTTGGGGAGGCTGAGGCAGGAGGATTGCTTGAGTCCGTGAGTTTGGGGTGGCAGTTAGCTATGATGACGCCATTGTACTCTAGCCCAGGTGACAGAGCAAGACTGTCTCAAAAAAAAAAAAAAAAGTCTGGGGATTAGCCAGTACCACCTTCTCTGGCATAAAGAGATAAACCAGAAGACTGTGTCTACATTTAAAATGATCACTTTTGAATATACAATACTAAGCTTACAAAAGCTAGTCAAGGTTTTGGATCCTGCGTGTCCTGTATGACTTACCTCAGCATCTATTACATCTGTGATATACCTGGGTGTCAGCAGGGGCATCCGCACATACTGTAGCAGGTCAGGCAAGGATTCTTCTCGCTCCTTCTTGGCATGCTTCACCCAGTTGATGACAGCCTCAAAGACTGGCTCTTCAGAATCTACCTGTAAATGTATAATTACACATCATGGACCTGCTTTTCTAATTAGCTCACAATGTCAAAAAATAGCCATGCTTACTTTCTCTTTCCTATTCCCCATTGCCCAACATCATTACTTCCCATCTTCTAGGAATAGCTAGGGTCTTAGGAAAACAATCTTTTCATGCACAGCTAACTCAGATCAAGAAAAGAATTACAGTCAACTTAGGTTAAAAAAAAAACATCTAAGATAGTACCTAATAAACCATCAATTGCATGGCCTTCATGTCAGAATTTTTTCCATTCCTGAATTTTGTTTTTGTCATTTGTACAACTTTAGGAGAGTGGGTGGGGGAATCTGTTGCCCTATTCAAAATTTGCTCTTGAAATAACTTTTATTCATAATCATTATCTAATGACCTCCAGGTTCACCCCCCTAAATCATCCACACAAGCCTCTGACGCAGGAGCTTATCTTATATCATTGTATGGAATGTTGTAGTTTTCTTTCTTTTTGTTTTTTTTTGAGACAGAGTCTCACTCTGTTGCCTGGGCTAGAGTGCCGTGGTGTCAGCCTAGCTCACAGCAACCTCAAACTCCTGGGCTCAGGTGATCCTCCTGCCTCAGCCTCCCTAGTAGCTGGGACTAGAGGCATGCACCACCATGCCAGGGTAATTTTTAGTTGGCCAATTAATTTCTTTCTATTTTTAGTAGATATGGGGTCTCGCTCTTGCTCAGGCTGGTTTCGAACTCCTGACCTTGAGCGATCCACCCGCCTCGGCCTTCCAGAGTGCTGGGATTACAGGCGTGAGCCACGATGCCTGGCCAGAATGTTGTAGTTTTCAATGCACTATGAAGTAGCATTTGAGCATTTACTATTATTAGGCACTGTACTACTTGAGATGACACATGTAATTAGTAATTTGAGGAACTTAGGTCTGAGTTTACATATGCCCAACTAAATGAGGTGAGACATACCCTAACAACCCTACATTATACCACCAGAAGGACATTAGGACTATAGTGACACCTAGGACTTCCCAAAGACAGACACCTAAGTACAGATCCTGTGTCCCTTCCACCAGCACCTAGTGCATATGTGCTCTGAGAGACACCTTTCAGAGTGTCACCATGACTAACCACCCTGTCAACTTTTTCGAAGAATTGTGGTACTTTAAAAATGAAGAAAATGTTCCAGAAATTTCATTCATTTTTAGGATTTACTCAATCCCTATTAAATGCCAGGCACTGTCCTGGAAGCTGGTTATACAATGGAACAAATCGGATATGATCCTTGTTCTTAAGTAGAGAAACAACTGTTAAATCAGAAAAATGAATAATCCCACTATTATTATATACTGTATTGGAAAGGTACCAGGGCTGTGACACAGTAACAAGAGGTTTCCTAATTTAGATTGATGAGTCAGAGAAGGTCTCCCTGAAGAAGCAATAAATTGAAATCTGATGCATGAGTAGCAGTTAGCTAGAGAGAGTAAAAGAGTACTCCAGGGCAGACAGAAGAGTACATGCAAAAGCACTAGAGCTGCACTGTCCAGTACAGTAGCCACTAGCCATGTGTGGCCATTTACATTGAAATTCATTAAAATTAAATTAAATTAAAAATTCGGGCCAGGCGTGGTGGCTCACGCCTGTAATCCTAACACTCTGGGAGGCCAAGGCAGGCGGATAGCTCAAGGTCAGGAATTTGAAACCAGCCTGAGCAAGAGTGAGACC